>JARYGA010046228.1:0-35435 GCA_030545235.1 Helianthus tuberosus
ACATAATAAGACAAGCATTAATGCATAAGAATAACATGTCGAATATTACCCACGAGTGATATACATGTTTAAAAGAGCATAAATAAGAAACAAATAAAGTATCATGTAGTAGTTCAAGCAAAATATGCGAATAAGGCTTTAAAACTATAGACTAGGTAAAAGCATTCCTACTTTTCCTAATTCCCTATAGTTATGGCTCTGATACCAATCTGTCACACCCCAACCAATGGCGGAAACATCGGGATGAGACGAAGTGTGAAGATTGCTAGAGACATCATAACGCTATTTGTGACAATATTTAATAAACCAATTTCATTTCATAATTCATTTGTCAACATTACAAGGAAATCAAATAACATCAAGTTCAAGGGAAATACAATACAACATAATCAAAATTGATACAACGATTAAACCTAAAAGTCTATATGTGTATCTAGGCATCAACGCTACTTCATTTCATAGCATCATCATCCTCAACCTGTAACATGTTGAAAATAAAGTTCAATGCGAAAGCAAAGACGAGTATACAAGTTTGGTACATACGTATCAAAAGATAAGTTTAAACAATTCCATGTGGCAAGCTCTTGATACGAGATAAACTATAAAATTGGCATGTGTCAAACATATCAAAACAATAATGAAACACAAAATGCTCATGACATAACCACAAGTCTACGGGCGGGTCGTTAATCCTATAGCGCTACATATGTCATGGTTTGGCTCGTACGAAGTTAATGATAAGTCTAACACATAATGCCCTCAACCCAAGTTTAAAGTATCAAGTAATCAAATAAGCATGCTTGTAATAGGAATGTTTATGTATTATGATAAAGTTTGTGTGTAAGTTTATAAACAACATGTTACACCCCAAAAAGTGGTAAACGAAAAAGGGGTTCAAGTATACTCGCAAGGCTTGCATATGCTTTCTGATTATCCAATCGTTGACGAGTAGTGCGATTTGGAGTCCGAATGTATAAAGGTTAAAGTTTAAGGTAGGTTTAGAGTCGAGATTCGAAATTTAAGACAACATGAAAATAACATATGAGAATAACATGTGAAAATGATCATCTAATACATATGATACTTGTTCTTGACACTATGTAACTCCAAGGAGTTTATATGGTTTCATGGAACAAGGTTCCATTAGAATCGAAACAAGTTATCATACTATAGGATGATGTAATCTAGTACTTGATATATGAACACTAGTTCATCATCTAAGATTCGATTATTTGGATTATGTGGTTATGTATCGTATAGGTTATATAGATATATTAATAAGTCCAAAAGATTAATAGTTCAAGCATGAGGTAGAAGATTAACATCTTCATTTAGGTACCTCTAATGTCATAGAAATCATGTAGGAGGTAGGAAGAACAAGCTTCCATTTAGGTACCTCTTAAGTGTTCACCACTACACTTGATTTAAAAACAACCAAGGAGGGTCATGAACTAATAACAATACAAGAATAAGAATCAACTATACTATGAGAAATCATCAAGGCATGTGGGGATTCTATGTTGGGCAACCCAAGTTGACCCATAATCTCACCTTCATCAAGCTTGAAGCTTGAACATGACTTGTGGGTTAATAACCCTAATTGAAACCGAAAGTATTTGAGGTTTATCCTCTGATGTTGTATATCTCAACCTTGTTTTTAAGCCTAACCAATCATAAGATAGGTTGTAAGCATTAGGACATAGGTGTGAGATGAGTTAGACTCAAGTTTGATAAGTTTAAACAAGTTTTGAAAGAGTTTAAAACATAACAGAAAGTTTATGGACCTTTTTAAGGAAATTCCAGGTGTGATTTCTCCAAGGAGAGATCAAGGAATCAAGCCCAAATATTATCCAAGCAATTAGGAAGAAGAATCAAGTGATTTGGTTGAGTTTTGAGCAAGTTATGCTCACTTTTGTAAAGAGGTATGAATCTGCTCGAATTTCTGATTTGCTAGAGTTTTGAGAGTGATTTAGGAGAGATTAGAGGGTGTTTGTAAAGTGTTTTGAGCTTGGAGGAGGTGTGTATTTACATGGGAAGAGTTAGGTTAAGTTGGTGGGTGTTTAATGGAGGTTTAGAAGTGATTGGAGGAGGAGAATTGGTGGGATTTCATGCATAATCGCGGAGTTTTCAAGTTTCTGCCCCCCCCCCCCACCAGACCCCCTTACAGACCGTAAAGGGGGCTTTGCGGTCCGTAAGCCATGGTCAGGAACAATAAAATTTTGTTTTTTTTTTGTTTTATTGTTTTATTGTTTTGCAACATGTCCCAAAGTTATAAGTTACGGGTTCTATGATTAATTTAAGGTTTCTAGGCATATGAAACATGTTCTAAAGGTTGCATATGTGTAAAAATAAATATGTTTATGCATAAGGTTCTTATGTAAGTATTGTACAAAGTGTGTATGCCACGTATTGGTAGATTTATCATACGTTTGCAAGTATTACGAATCGCGTTCCACGTGTATGAGTGTATGAATGTATAAAGTATGATTTGAAATAAAATACAAGTTTCAATACGAGTCAAGTCTTGAATTACAATGGTTATAATGAAGCGAAGCATCCAAGGTTGCAAATCTTACAAAAAAATAGAGTTTCAAGCAATGGTTTTCTAAATGTAGAAAGTTTGAAAACGCAGGGCATTACAACGATCTTCTTGACAGTCCATAAAGGTCTTGAACGTACATACGGGAGGCTAAGCATGTTGACCTGTCGCGCGAGAAAGAAAAGACAAGGTTAAGCACAACAGTTGGTTTGCGAGAGTAGGATCTAAACATCCTAAGATAGGTCGGAATGGTAGGTTATACCTCATGCAGGGGCTGCTACGAGTGCCTCAGCAACTTGTTCGTTGATTAGAACCGTCAGTTGGGCTTGAGTCAAATTCAGACGTCAACTCAAGATCTTCACATCAAAGAAAGCACAAGTGAGAGAAGTGTCGCGAAAGTGCATAAGTGTGGGATGACAGAAGAGAGTAAGCACACAGGGTTTCAAACAATAGTCATTACGTTGACTAAGCATACCATGAACAATGCATTATGCAAACTAATAGACAGGCAATACAAATATAAACCATATCACCTATTGTGTTGAGTCTTGCACGTGGAGCGAAGCGTCGTTGTGGATCGTTGAGCACTGTACATGTTATAGTCAGGTTTTGTCAAAAAGCTTTTCCCCTTTTTAAACAAGTTCACTATAACCAATGGCTCTGATACCCATCTGTCACACCCCCAAAATCCACAAGCGGAGTATCGCCGCAGGAGGCGTGACTGACTAGGATCCAGCCACCATTCATATTGAACAATGTAATTAAATAAATAAAAGTCCAATCACACAATATAATTGGTGTTAAAAACAAGTAAATCTAATTCAACTTATCAGCAGAAGCAATAAGTTTAAAACCAAAAACCAAAGTATAAGTTTAAAAGTTCAAATGTTCAACATGGAACTCAATAGTCCATGTCCCACAACGACTCTTGCTCCCATGCAAGCTCCAGCTAAACACCTAACGACCTGCAAGGCATGTAATAACAAGTCAACAACAAAGTTGAGCGAGTTCACAGCTGGTTATCCAATTTATAGTTGTTTAAAAACCATGTGTTCATTCAAAAACCATGAGTTATCCCATTCATTGTTTCCCAAACCATAACCAGTGAGGGCTACCCCATGTAACCACTAGACCGTTACCATATCGACAACTGACTGAGAAAGTTGTGCCCTACGTCAATGTCTATCATCATTGACTAAGTGCCCAGATCCATTAGTCCACGCCCGTCCTCCCGGCACGGTGTGAGGCTTGTCAACCCTAATAGCGCTATTAACTAATGACCCGCTCGCCATTGGCCCGACGATTAAGTCGATATAAAAATGAAGGACTTAATGATAGAGTTTTGTCTAGTAAGTATAGGTTGTCGTCCTTCCAACTGAGGACGGAGGTACGTAATCTATCAAAAGAGACTACGCAGGTTAATGTTGTCATCCTTCTCAACGAGGATGGAGGTACATATTCTGTTAAAGGTGAATATGTAGGTTTCGCTTTAGCTTCTTAACCCATTCCCAAACCACAGGGAATCCCATGCCTTATAAAAAGTGTGAACTCACCTTGGTTTGCTCGGTTTGTTAATCTACTTGTTCACAGTTAATCGTCGTGGTGTGTGTGTGGTGTGTAGCTCACCATCTTTCATCGATTGTGGAATTGTAATCGCACATAGTTAATAAATTTCTATCACTCATCAATCAAACAGTAACACAATATCTCAAGCATAATCAAACATGTACAAATACAAAGCAAACAAGTTATGCAAACACAATTGTGAACAAATACGTGTAGAGGAAAGACCTTGGAAACTCGGGTTGTCACAAAAACATACTTGGTATTCCAAAGCTCTGCCCGTTATCAGGGTAATAATTCTAATCCTTGGTATGGTACTTTGTCTGATCGACTGAAACCGATCCAACAGATGTTTAAGTGCTGCCTGTATACGGCTATACTTTGTCATTCGTTGTGGGTTTTGATTTCGTGATTATCGTTAAAGTTGAATTGAGTTAATACACTAATATGTGTCCATTGTATATTTAATTAGGAAACCAGGCTTTAACCAGCAGGCTAGTATAAATACCCTAAATCTGCAATGTGAGTCATTCTTTTTTTTTTTTATCAAATTGCTTTCAAACCCCTAAATGTTTTATTAAGTGATATTACAGTGACTAAATCTTTGCATTCTGAAATTACTGCTTGTATGTGGGGTTTTGTATACATTACTTGTCTAGCGTTACTATTAGACGACGAGTTAGCCAATAGTAATATGACCACAAGCACAGGGGTTGGCCTCAGTCGCAATACTGATTTGAGTAATTGATAGATATAAACAAATGCAAAAACTCTTGATACTGTAATTATAAAAGATATGTTTTTGAACAACTGAATGAACTCACGAGTATTTTTCGCTGATTAAATGTTTTTAAAACGCGTTTCAGGTGATTTACTGTGAAGTGAAGAAAAGTGTCGTGGAGCACTCCAGCTTAAATAAGTGGCTATGTAAACCTGAATAACAGGTGTTTTTGTAATCAAGGATTTCCTCGTGAAAATCCTTTATGTAAACACGGGTTTAACCCCACAGTTTATGAAAAGAAAATGCGGTGTTTTGAAACTCTGATATTTTCCTGACACCCGGTCCTGATAAATTTTCCGCTGTAAATTTTAAATAAACACCGGTACCACTCGTGTCTGCATCACGTCTCCCGCCCGGGGTAGGGGTCTGGGGCCTTGACAGCTGTTGGTATCAGAGCCACTGGTTTAAGCTAATTAAGTATTGTGAAAATACTTAAAAATTTGTACTCAGGAATTTGATTAAATACTTCTGTGAAATCTTTGATCCTAATCAAATATTATATATTAGATTTTCGGAGTTCGTGCTTTCATTGTTTTTGACCAACAGTATGAGCACTAGAGAACTAGCAGACGCATTCCAAAATATATCTTTTAACAATACTAATATTGAAACAGCTGAGAATCAATCTGGATACCAAGGTGATGCGGAAGAACCAATGATTTTCCAAGCGCAATCATTACTTAAAGAGCTACCGTAAAAGAGGAAGAGAATACTAGACTAGAAAAGATGAAGGAAGAAGAAAGCGCCAACTGCACCAAAAACAAAAAGAACGGTAGAACCAAAAGGAAAAGAAATTGCAGGTGAAAGTTCGAATCCAACCTCTGGGCCGATAACATGGGAGGAGTTAGATCAAAGGCTGTCCAACTGCGAAATATTCAGGCCAGTACCAGAGGAAATTAATTTGAACATGCCCGTTCAACCGGCGATGCCAATGAATCTGGAGCCAATCATTCCCGAACCAGCAATCCCACAGCAACCGCTCCAAAATCCAGTAGAGGAGTGGTGGACCAATGATTGGGTGTTCCAAAATCTGATGAATAATCCCAATCTTTTCTACCCACAATTCGAACCGGCACCTTCGACGTTCCCCCAATAAATCCAAAAAATGTAGCAGAACTTCGCCATTATGGCGAGGAACTCATAGATGGGGGAATCAGGATCCGGTACGTGGGAGAAAATCTCGTCTGGAAATATGACGAGAGAGAGTTTAACTTTTGAAGAAAAGACTAACCTTATATAATATCATGTATAATGTATTACTCTATTTTGTGAAAAAAAACCTCATATATATATATATATATATAAATATAACTATATCTGTGTTAATGTAAGATATAAGAAGCATAATATATACAAGGAATATATATATATATATATATATATATATATAGGGAGGGGCTCATGCGAGAACCACCCTTATTGTGAGAACCATGAGAACCAATGTGAACACAACCTAAAATAGCTAAAAAAACCTAAAAAAAACCCTAAAAAACCTAACCCCCACCCCCCCCCACCCAAAAACCTAAACCCCCCACCCCCCCCCCCCCCCCAAAAAAAAAACCTAACCCCCCCCCCCCCAAAAAAACCTAAACCCCCCCCCCAAGCTAAAAAAAACCTAAAAAAACCTAAAAAAAACCTAACCCCACCCCCCCCCCCCCAAAAAAAAAGCCTAAACCCCCCTCCCCCACCCCCCCCCCCCCAAGCTAAAATGCTAAAAACTAAACCCCCAAAAAACCTAAAAAAATCTAAAAAAAATCTAAAAAAATCCAAAAAAAATCCAAAAATTTTTTTTTGATTTTTTTAATATTTTTTAGGTTAAAATCGCTACTTTTCGAAGCAAAAAAAAAAAATTTTTTTAAAAAAAAAAAAAAAAAGTTTAAAAAAAAAATTTTTTTTTTTTTTTTTTGGTTCGAAAAGTAGCGATTTTAACCTAAAAAATATTAAAAAAATTAAAAAAAAAGATTTTTGTGTGATTTTTAGCTATTTTTAGGCATTTTTGGTGTGTTCACATTGGTTCTCGCGGTTCTCGCAATAAGAGGTGGTTCTCGCATGATCTTCTCCCTATATATATATATATATAGGTAAAGAGTACTGTACAAATGCCTTTATCGTACATTACGTACGCGCCAATCTCAGCCGTCAGATCATCTTCCCGCAATGAAAATCGCATGTTGTTTTTTTTTGTAATAATTTCGCATGTGATAATTTTGATGAAATAGCAAGTGTTTTTTTGTAACAATTTCGCATGTGGTAATTCAATTTCGCATGTGATAATTTTGATGAATTAGAAGGTTGTTTTTTTTAACAATTTCGCATGTGGTAATTCAATTTCGCATGTGATAATTTTGATGAAATAGAAGGTTGTTTTTTTGTAACAATTTCGCATGTGGTAATTCAATTTCGCATGTGAAAATTTTGATGAAATAGCAGGTTGTTTTTTTTTTGTAACAATTTCGCATGTGGTAATTCAATTTCGCATGTGATAATGTTGGTAACAATTTCGCATGTGGTAATTCAATTTCACATGCGATTTTCAATGCGGGAAGATGATCTGACGGCTGAGATTGTAGCGTACGTAATGTACGATAAGCGCATTTGTACGTTAACCGGCCTCTATATATATATATATATATATATATATATATGTGTGGCAATGACCGACGTTTTTGACAATATGCTCTGATTATTTGTGTTTACAATATTTTGATTATTTTGCTATTTATCCTATGATATTAATCCGTGGAAAATATTTGCAATTCAGATGTCAAACAAAGTTAACCAATCAGTCCAGAACAATCAAGAAATCCCTTGGACAAAGATGTCATAGAAAACATAACGGCTTAGGGAATAGCCAATGCTATCCCGTTAATTATAGAAGCTGTTAAAAACCCTGTAGAACACACCAAATCTGTGAGTAGCAAGCGTACTCGCAGTGACAGTTTTAGCCACAGTGTAAATGGAGGCGATGATGATATTATCAAAGCCCCATTTCCTAAGAAGATGAAGGCAATGACTTTAGGGTGTAGCTATAAGGAATTTCTAGTTTGTAAACCAACTGAGTTCGTAGGCAGTGAAGGAGCTACGGCTGCTCTACGATGGTTGGAAAAGATGGAAGCTGTCCTTAAAATTAGAAAATGTGCTGATCAAGATAAGGTGATGTATGCTTCCAATATCTTTAAGGAAGAAGCCTTAGAATGGTGGAATACTATTCTCTAGGCAAAAGGCAGTAACATGGCCTATGCCATGAATTGGGAAGAATTTAAGGAAATGGCAGAAAGGAATTATGTCCCCCTTATAAAAAGGAACAAATGGCTAACAAGTTCCTAAATCATAAAATGATCGATGTGAATTGTCATGAGTATATGACCAAATTATTCGAATACACAAGAATGGTACCAAATCTGGCTTCGCCAGAATCTGTACTAATTTCTCGCTATATTTGGGGACTAATTAGTGAGATCCGTGACATAGTCAAGGCTGCTAGACCTCATACTATTGAGGAAATAGTCGAATTGGCTAATACTCATACTGGCAGATTGATCCGCACAAGGGAAGAAAACAAGAAGAAAGAGTTAGCCCAGAAAATTACCCAACGTTTTCGTTCAGGCAATAACTACAAAAGGAAAGGAGCTGGGCAGTCTTCTACACCACCTTTCTGCAGAATCTGCAGAAGGAAGCATCCTGGAAGGTGTGCTAGGTATTGCAATTTCTACAAAGCACCTGGACACAGAGAAGAAGAATGTGGAAGGAAAACTACTATCTGTTTCAATTGCGGAGAAACATGTCACATTAAGCTAGATTGCCCTAAACTGATGAAGACACCTGGCAATAAGGCAAAAGCAGCAGACGGAGCCAAGAAGAATGTACAAGCCTTCATGCTTATAACGCAAGAGGAAACTATGATTCCCGACGTAATCGCCGGTACGTTTCTTATTCATGACGTATACGCTAAAGTATTATTTGACTCTGGTACAAACCAAAGTTTTATAAATACTGCATTCTGTCAAGCGCTTAATCATCCGTTAACTAAGCTTAGTCAAGCTTGTACGGTAGAAATGGCAGAAGGAAACTCCACCGACATACAAGACGTACTTCAAGAAGGAAAGATAGAATTATTAGGACATAAGTTCATGACAAATCTACTACCGATGAATCTAGCAGGATTCGATGTAGTACTAGGAATGGACTGGTTAGTAGCCAACCATGCTTGAATCCTCTGTGATCAAAATTCTGTTGAGATTCGTACGCCAACAGGAAAAATGATCCTGATACGAGGAGACAAGCCGACCAAGCCAACAAAATTAATCTCAGTGATGAAAGCGGCAAGTTACGCACGGAAGCAAGGCATAGTGTATATTATTTCGATGATCATTAACACTAGTGGAAAGGAACTAAAGGAAATTCCGGTAGTATCAGAATACCCCGATGTTTTTCCAGAAGATCTCCCTGGACTGCCGCGTGACCGAGAAGTAGGATTCAGAATTCTTCTGATACCTGGAACTGCACCCATCACTAAAGCACCTTACCGGTTAGCACCAATGGAGATGCTGGAATTAAAGAAGCAATTAGATAAGTTGCTAGAAAAAGGATTCATATAACCAAGTTCATCCCCTTGGGGAGCACCTGTGTTGTTTGTTAAGAAGAATGATGGGTCAAAGCGAATGTGTATCGATTATAGAGAACTAAATAAGGTTACAATCAAGAATCGATACCCATTACCTAGGATTGATTATCTATTTGATCAACTTTAAGGAGCTCGATATTTCTCTAAGATTGATTTACGCTATGGATATCATCAACTGAAAGTACAGGAAGAGGATATTCCTAAAACTGCTTTCAGAACTAGGTATGGACATTACGAGTTTATAGTCATGTTATTCGGTCTAACAAATGCTCCCACAACATTTATGGACATGATTAATAGAATATGTAAATTGTACCTGGATAAATTTGTAATTGTCTTTATAGACGATATACTTATTTATTCCAAGAGCAAAGAAGAGCACAGTAAGCACTTGCATGCACTTTTAACATTGTTTTGAAGAGAAAAGCTATATGCTAAATTTTCTAAGTGTGAATTCTTGTCGCAAGAAGTGCAATTCTTAGGATACTTGATTAGTTATGAAGGAATTCATGTAGATCCGTCAAAGATAGAGGCAATTACTAATTGGAAAGTCCCTAAGTCAGCTACAGAAGTCAGAAGTTTCATAGGATTAGCTGGATACTATCGACGTTTTATCAAGACTTCTTAAAGATAGTCGTTCCGTTAACCAAGTTAATGTATAAGTAGATTTAGTTTGAATGGGGACCCAAGCAAAAAGAAGCCTTTACAACCCTAAAGCAAAGGTTAACAAATGCACCAATACTTTCATTACCATAGGGAACTAAAGATTTTGTAGTCTTTTGTGATGCTTCGAGATTAGGATTAAAATGGGTGTTGATGCAACGCGAGAAGGTAATTTCTTATGCATCTAGACAATTGAAGAATCATGACAAACATTATACAATTCATGATTTAGAGTTAGGAGCAATAAGTTTTGCCCTTAAGATTTGGAGACATTATTTGTCTGGTAGTAGATTTGCCATCTTTACAGATCATAAGAGCTTATGGTATATTTTCGAGCAAAAAGAATTTAATATCAGATAAAGAAGATGGATGGAGATTTTAAGTGACTTCAACTGTGATATTCAATATCACGAAGGTAAAGCTAATGTAGTAGTCGATGCTTTAAGTCGTAAGTATCATGAGAAGCCAAAATGGGTATGTGCTCTCAGATTAAATCTGCAGATAGATTTAATGGAACAATTGAAGAATACCCAAGAAACAATAATCAAGGATGATGCTGAAGGAATGAAAGGAATGATGAAGGAATTAGAAAAAGGAACTGATGGAATTATTCCATAAGAAAATAATTTTAGGTTCCAAGAACCTACGAGAAAGAATTTTAAAGGAAGCCCATAAATCTAGATATATGATGCATCCTGGTAGTAACAAGATGTATCAAGATTTGAGAAATAATAGTTGGTGGATAGAAATGAAGAAGGACATAGCTAGTTATGTTTCTAAGTGTCTGACTTGTTCACAAGTTAAAGCTGAACACCATAAGCCTTCAGGTTTACTTTAAAAATTAGAAATGCCAGTATGGAAATGGGAATTGATAACAATGGATTTTGTTACCAAAATCAGAAAAGGTAATGACACAATCTGGGTGATTGTGGATCGACTAACCAAATCAGCTCATTTCCTACCCATGAAGGAAACCTTTAGTATGGAAAGACTAGCTAAGCTATATGTAGATAAGATAGTTTCATTACATGGAATTCCACTATCCATTGTTTCTGATAGGGATAGTCGTTTCACTTCTCATTTTTTGAAAAGTTTCCAAAAAAGCCATGGGAACATGATTAAATTTAAGTACGGCTTATCACCCTCAAATAGATGGACAGAGTGAAAGGACAATCCAAACCTTAGAAGACATGCTAAGGGCATGTGTAATAGATTTTGGATGAAGTTGGGACGATCATTTACCATCAATAGAATTCTCCTTTAACAATAGTTATCAAAGCATTAATGTTGCCCCATTAATTTGAAGCACTTTATGGACGAAAGTGCGAAACTCCAGTATGTTGGGCAAATATAGGAGAAAGTCAATTATCATGTCTCGAAATTGTGAAAGAAAAGTTGATAAGGTAATTCAAATTAAGGAAAGATTGAAAAAAACACGAGATCGACAAAAGAGTTATGCCGATCACCGACGTAAGCCATTACGTTCTGTTCCAGAGTTAACTTAATAAGAGAAAAGAAAATAAAGTAAAAGTGAGAAAGGAAAAGAAGAGAAAGAAAAAAAAGATGTCTTTCCTCTCGTTTCCTTCCAAATCGGAAGGAAAGAAAAACCAAAGAATTTAGCCTAGTTTTCCTTTCATTTCCTTTCTTTTCTTTCCTTAAATAAAACCCGGGAACACGACATGTTTTATTTTCCTTTCTTTTCCTTCCTTAAATGAAACTCAGGAACACAAAATATTTTTACTTTCTTTTTCCTTCTTTTCCTTTCCTTCCATTAGTAAACTCTAGAACACAGTTTTAGAGTTTCAAGTTGGAGACAACGTATTATTAAAAGTTTCTCCTTGGAAATGAGTAGTCTGATTTGGTAAGAAGGGAAAGCTAAGTCCCAGACATGTCGGACCATTTAAAGTCACCCAACGAATAGGACCAATTGCTTATCAGCTACAGCTGCCAGAAGAAATGACAGGCATACATGATGTATTTCATGTATGTAATATAAAGAAGTGTTTAGCTGATAAATCACTAATAGTACCTCTGCAAGATATAGTGGTAAATGAGAAGTTAAAGTTTGTTGAGAAACCTATACAAATTGAAGATAGAAAGATTAAGAATCTTAAGCACAAGAGGTTAGTTCTGGTCAAAGTGAAATGGGATTCGAAAAGAGGACCAGAGTATACATGGGAATTAGAATCAGAAATGAAACGAAAATATCCTTACCTATTTCAATGAATCTCGAGGACGAGATTTAAAACAAGGTGGGGAGGATGTAACAACCCTCAAATAAGCCCTAAAATCATCCGAAACTATAACCCGAAACCCGTATGATGAAATCCAACATGAAAAATAAAAAAAAATATAATGTTTATAGGCTGTCCGGGGCGCGACAGCCTCACCCCATAGTCTCGCGGGTGGCGAGACTCCCATAACCTCCTTGGACACGTGTCTGACACGTGTCATCCACGTGTGAAAGCTACTAGTTGACTAGGACCAGTTATGTCCTAGATAGGGGAGTTTGGCGGGGCACGATAGCTACCCCTAGGGTATTGCAGGGCGCGAGCCTCTCCTGATTCACCATTAAATTTAGCAGAATTCAGCCATTTTCCTCCGCTCACAATTTTTTTCTCTCTCTCAACTCTGCTCAAGTATAATACCTACAAAACACTCGGTATTCCAAAGCTCTGCCAATTATCAGGGTAATAACTCTAATCACTGGTACGGTACTTGTCTGATCGATTGAAACCGATCCAATGGATGTTTAAGTGCTGCTTGTATAGGCTATACTTTTTCATTCGTTGTGGGTTTTGATCCCGTGATTATCATTAAAGTTGAATTGAATTGATACACTAATACGTGTGCATTGTATGTTTAATTCGGAAACCGGGCTTTAGCCAGCAGGCTAGTACAAATACCCTAAATCTGCAATGCGAGTCATTCTCTTTTTATCAAATTGCTTTCAAAACCCTAAATGTTTTATTAAGTTGTATTACCGTGACTAAGTCTTTCTTTGTATTATGAAATTACTGCCGATATGAAGGGTTTTGTATACATTACTTTTCTAGCGTTACCATTGGACGACGAGTTGACCAATAGTAATATGACCACAAGCACATGGTTTTGCCTCAGTCGAAATACTGATTTGAGTAATTGATAGATATAAACAAATGTAAAAACTCTTGATACTGTAATTATAGCAAATGTGTTTTTTAACAACTGAATGAACTCACCAGTATTTTTCGTTGATTAAATGTTTTTAAAACACGTTTCAAGTGATTTACTATGAAGTGAAGAAAAGAGCCGTGGAACACTCTAGCTTAAATAAGTGGCTATGTAAACCTGAATAAAATGTGTTTTTGTAATCAATGATTTACTCATGAAAATCCTTTATGTAAATACGGGTTTTACCCATAGTTTATGAAATGAAAATGCGGTGTTTTGAAACTCTAATATTTTTCCTAACACCCGATCCTGATAAGTTTTCCGCTGCGAATTTTAAATAAACACCGGTACTAGTCATGTCTGCATCGTGACACTTATTACGTTGATGATTGTGTTTGTTAATCTTAAAATTGTAGCTGGATTCAGGGTGCAGGCTACCCTACGTGGTATGCGTATCCAAATCAGGATTGTGGTTCAGGGTGATGGCAGTGCATATGTTGAGCTCATGTTAGATAGGGTCGTCTCCAGATCAAAATTAAGATTGTACATTGGGGTCGTGGTGGTGGTTTTTAATCTGATCAAAATCAAGATGATGCATATTTATAACATAACTATAATAGTTTAATGGGTTTTTTTTGTGTGATCATTTTTTAAGTTTTAGTTCTAATGATCCATTAACCCATTTTGCAAACATGTATTTAACTGTTAACTTTTGGATGTTTTTAAGTAACTGGAATGGTTCTAGGTATTTATCATTGGTCGTGTTTGATATTTTGAATGCTGGTTGAATGAATTTGATGTAGGATTGTTAATTTAGGTAGTATAGTGGATATATAACTGTTATTGGTTCTAATTGGTTCATGGCTAATGTGGTAATTTAGTGGATATTTAACAGATAGTTTGAATGGCGCACATTTGGAATTTAATCATGTTACATGCTTATAGTGTAAGGATCATGCACATTAGTCATGGAACATGATTGTTTACAAGCTTATAGTGTAACGATCATGCATATTAGGATGCACATTCGGATTTAGGAAGTTTGATCATGGTACATGCTTATAGTGTAAGGATCATGCACATTAGAATTCAGGAATTTGTCATGGAATAGTCCTATTATTGGTTCATTACTGTCATCGATTTTGGAATCATGAAGTTTGATCAGGACTATGATGGATTTAGGATTTGAGAAGTGTAACAACCCTAAACAATATCCCGAATAAACCCGTAGTAAAAACCCCAAGCGCGTGCGATGAAACTTCTAATACTGAAACCGAAAACTTGGTGGTTGATGAGCCAACCCGCACAAACCTTACTAAACTCAAAATTAAAAACCGAACCATTTGGGATCAAGACCCGAGCATACGCGATAAGTATCAGCAAAAAAGTCGAGAAAAACACGCGACTAGAAGAAAAAGGCGGCCGAGGACATGTGTCACCGTAACCCATCACGTGTCAAACCTACCTAGGACACGGGGCAGGCCTAGGCCAGGCTAACCTCCCCCGCGTCACGCGAGAGATGCCATGTCTCCTCCTGCGACGCGCAAGGAGATTCCAATAGGGCCTATATAAAGGCCGGGTCTGAGACAACTTCATTTGTTCACGTTCGATTTCTAAAACTCTTACTCTCGAATCTATGTCTCGATTCCCGTGTACGAAACCCTAATAACTGAAAAGATACCCTTGTCCGTTTGATTTGAAACCCTAGCAACGAAAGTTGAAGTTCCGCCTGAATAAGGTGATACTTTATACATTGCGGTTTTATCTCGTGATTGTCGTTAAAAGTTTGATTTGGTTTCTTACACTAATCCATATCACATTTTGGTATATCTAGAAATTAGAACTTATAAACTGGGGGATGCTAAACCAAAAAACTTAGTGATTAAGAAAACTTAACGGTTAGGAAAACTTGGCGGTTAAAAAAACTTAGCGGTTAAGAAAACCTACCGGTTAAGAAAGCTTTGTGGTTAAGTAAACTTAATAGCTAAGGAAACTTAACGGGAAATGAAATTAACAGCAAAGTAAGCTAAGTAAGTTAATCAATTAAACAACTAAGCTAATTAGTTAATCTGCTAAGTAATTTAATTAATTAATCAGCTAAGTAGGTTACTTAATTAAACAGTTAAAGTAAATTAATAAGTTAAACAACTAAGTTTAACAACAAAGCGGTTAAGTAAGTTTAATGACCTAACATCTAAATCGATATATATAAAGAAGGTACATATTAGGAAGGTATATATAAGGAAAATGATGCGTGTGAAGTGTCGTATAGTTTTTAATGTATATATTTTAAGCCCTTTAACACTTTTTAGCCAAGTTTTAAATTTATAAAACACGATATTTACTAACACTAAACACACATATGGGCAAGTGCACCCATCGTGAGCGTAGTATAGTGTTGGTAAGATACCGAGGTCGTCCAAGGACACAAGAGCTTTTAATACCGGTTTATCCTCAACGTCTAATGAAATCAAAAGTTTAGAAAAAAAGTTTTTAAACAAGAAAAATAAAACTAACTAAAATGCTGAAAAATAAAAATAAAAATAAAATAGATAGACAAGATGAATCACTTGGATCCGACTCATATTTAGTGTAACCTTTGATTATTTCCGCACTTTTGCACTTTTTAGGAGATTATCTTAGTTATAGTAGTAGGCCCCTCTTCTGAAGGTGACGTTACCCTCAACCAAGTAGTTTGAGTCAGCAAGGATACAATCCTAAAGGGTTGGATTAATGAAAGATAATTAATTAAATTATTAATGCATATTGTGGTAGGCCCCTCTTCTGGAGGTGACGTTACCCTCGGCTAAGTAGTCTGAGTCAGCAGAGATACAGTCCTAAGTAGCCGGGTTAAAGTATTAATAGTAGTTTACATATGAGGGGATCAAGGAGTTCGGACCCCCGCCATCCAATACCAGTGGGTATTGAAGGAGGTCCTACTAAAGTTGACCCAGGTCCTTGCAGGATCTATACACTGAACAAGGCAAGACTCTTACCAAACCGTTCCCTTAACCCCCGACCAGGTAGCCAACATACCTCCATATAGACCGTGGAGATATGAATGGTGAAAATCTTTTATTTTATATAGACAGTAAAATAATGCCAAGACACCACGGACAAAACGATAAGGAAGACTCACCTTCAACATAAGAAACTAGTTATTAAAGTCATTAATACATAACCAAATAAAAAGTGCGAAAAGATTAAAAATAAAAAGTATTACACTAAACACTTGTCTTCACCAAGTGATGTAAGAGACTTAGGCAAACATGGCCTTTGATTGTCAAGAACTCTTACGATCAATCTTGGATCCCGAGACTACTATACACACTCTATGATGGATGATGGATGATGGATGATGGTGGTGGATGTGAGTTGTGATGGTGGTGGTGGGTGGGTGGAGTGTGAGAGAGGTGGTTTGTCAAGTGATGGTTTGCAAATGAGCTAAGCACCCCTATGTATAGCCTGCACAGAAGCCCGGACACGGCCCCGTGTCCATTGGGCACGACCCTGTGTCCACCCATCTTCTCTTTCTTCATTAAATGCAGTTTGTCTGCATTAGTTGACCACACCCCCGTGTCCGCTGGGCACGACCCCGTGTGTAGAAGCGTATTGTTAGTGCACTACGTCTATTGACTTCGTCTTGTACCATGTAATAGGATAGAATAGGATATTCAGTGCACGAGGTTCGAGAAATTGAGAAATGAGGTTTAAGTGAAGATTTCGCTTGAAACTGATTATGTGACATTTCAAGCGAAATCACACACAACAGATTTCGCTTCAACATGTTTTGGTTTCTTTCAAGCGAAATCCTCACCTCTATATATAGGGCACTTGTCATTTCATTTGGTACGCGACTTCCGAAAGTGTAACGAAGTGCTACCGGTTTTCTGTCAGGTTGTAAACATTGTTATTATCAATACAAGCAACAGATTAAAGATTACAAGTTGTTTTCGTGTCCGGTTTACTGATTCCGCCTTTAAACTGGATGTAAAACTCTTCTGAACGACTCAGTCGGGTCAAACAACGATCCAACAAGTGGTATCAGAGCTCAGGAAGAAGAGTTTAGCTTGATATCATCTACTTTCTGAATTCTACACCTTCTTTTTCAATCTGGACGTGATTTCACGGTCAAAATGGTCTGAGTTTTTCACCGAATGTGTAAAACAGTATTCTAACAAAGCCTTGAAAGTTTGAGACCGAAATTCAAAGTAAAAATGACAAAAACTGGACAGAAACTAGATTTCGCTTGAAAGAGTTCGTAGATTATAGTTGATTTCGCTTCAAAATCAGACAATTTGGCTTGTTTTTGGACTATTTCGCTTGAACATTTGAAGCGAAATAATGTTGAGAGTTTTCGCTTGAATCTGCTGGACTTGTTATTTTGGATTTCGCTTGAATTAGTTGAAGCGAAACTGATCTTGTGGGTTTTCGCTTGAACCAGAATTGGACATAGATTTCGATTGAACAAGTTGAAGCGAAATTGGATTGCTGAATTCGCTTGAAGTAGTTAGTCAAAAGATTTCGCTTGAAGTCTCATTCTGCTTCAACTTGAGATTTCGCTTGAGTTTCCTAGTTCGATTGAAAAGTGGAATTTTGTGTCGGATCATTTCACGACGATCAAGTGTCAGTCATTTTCAGTTTATTTGATATTTGATTGTACTGATTGGGTTTGTTTGATCAATCTGTCAGGTTTGCATAATGGCTGAGGAATTCTTCAATACGTTTTACAACGCGTTCGCAACCGAATCGTCTGAGGCTACAAATGTTACACCAAAAACCATCACGAAGGCGCTAAATGAAAACATCAAGCATGATAATTTCTACGGAACTCACTCAAAGCCACCAACTCTTGATAGCATTGAGGATTATACCTGGTGGAAAGAACCCTTTATCAACTGGGCAAAGGCGTATGCTCATGAAAGTTGGTTTTGCTTGGAGTATGGGTATGAAAAACCAAAAGACGATAAAGGCGAAGATCTTGTATTCAAGAAATTTACTAGAGAAGATAAAGCTGAATTTGGAGCTGAACAGAGAATGATAGCATTGATCCAGTCCGCAATCAGAAACGATATTTTTGCTTTATTAATTCATGATGGGACATCTAAGTCTGTCTGGGAAGCTTTACGTGTTAAAGCTGAGGGGGGTAAACATATTAAAAAGAACAAAATTGCTTTATTAAAGAAAGAATTTGATCTGTTTGATAACATAAAAGGAGAGTCAGTGAGACAAATGATTGAGAGATTTTGTCATCTTAAAATTGAATTGGAAAGATTACAGATAAATAAAACAAGAGAGGAATTGATAGACAAAGTGATTGAAGCGTTACCACGAGCTGATCAGTGGCAAACGTTTGTTTTTATTTTGAAAAATGATGCTGTGTATGATAATATTACTCTTGATGCTTTGTTTGAAAAGATTGAATGTCATGATTTGGAGTTGCAGAAGCAAAACAAGATGACTGATTCTTCACAACAACAGAACGTTGGCTTGTACTACAAAAGCAGTGTGTTTTCTGATAAAGGCGTTGGTTCACCAAAAACAACATTTAGTGGTGAAAAGATGAAAGAACCACCAACAACGTCAACAAATCATCATTCTGGATATCATTCATCTTCAAAGACAAATTCTGATGAATCTGAAGAAATTCTGTGCAACATTGCTCTTAAACTGAAGAATTCTCCTACAATGAGCATCAATGCAGCGAAGCAGCAAATGAGTTTTCTTGCATCTGTTTTGGAGTTATATGAAGGTCTAGTAGCTGGCAAAATTGGAAACTCCGAATTGACCAAAGAAGACTACGACCAGATTGATCCAGAAGAGATGGAGCTCATTGACATTCGATGGTGTTTAGCTAGTTGTATTCGAAGAGCTCAGAGGTATATGGAGATTACCGGGAAACAATCACTTGGAGGAGCTTCAACAAAGCTTGGATTTGACAAATCCAAAGTGACCTGCTTCAAATGCAAGCAAAAGGGTCATTTCAAAAGAGAATGCATAAATTCTGAAGTTGGTGAAAGAAATGAACGTCCTTTCAACGATGATTATTATCGAAAGGCGATCTACCATCGAAGCAGAGAAGAGCCAAAGTTGATTGAAGATAAATCGAAAGAGAAATCAAGAGCTTATGCTGTAATTTATGAGGATGAAGGATTTGATTGGAGTACAGTTTGTCCAGAAGAAGATCGCTTAGAAAATGTTCGTAAAACAGCTCACGGGAGAGCAATGACAGAAGAAAGAAAGTTTGTTTTTGTTGCTGAGATTCAAGATGAAAACAAAGACAAAGACACTACTGAAATCCATGAAGAAAAAGTTGAGATCAAAGAGAAAACTCGGGAAGAGATCTTAAGTGAGAAGACTTACAGAGAAAGAAATGTGGTCTACAACAGAATGGATGATATGCAGGAGGAGTATGAGATGGCTGTCGGTAGCAAAAGATGGGATAAAAAGAGAGAATGCTACTATAACAGAGAAGGAGAACCGGTTGTTCCCAAGAAAGACATAATCTTCGATGATGTTCTTCTTGCAGTCCCGTTAAGAGCTGAATACTATAGAAGAGTATTGAAAGATGACACATACGCTAAGAGATATGAAAAGGATATCAGATATGCCATGTTATCATGTCTAAGAAAAAGGGACGAAGAGAGAATGAAGAAGAATGTTGAAGAAATGGTGAATAATCTGAAGAAAGTTGCTGAAGAGGTTAACACAGAAACTGTTGAAGATGAAGCTGTGAAGGAAATCAAAAGTGAAGAAGTTGTTGTGAATGAAGAGGTTGAGAAAGCTGTTACTGAAGAACAGCAGATTGAAGAAGAGGTGAAGAAAGAAGAAAAGAATGAGAATTTGGAAGTTGGTGATGAAGTTAGTGTTGAAAAGAAGCAAGATGATGCCGATCAAATGTAGACAAAAACTGCTGAAAACACCAAAGTGCAAATCACTGAGGTAAATTCTGATTCTGAAAACTTGAAATTGATAGATCAGTGCAAGAAATGCATGGAACCGTGCAGAACTTGTATTGAAAAAGATGAGCAATTTAGAACAAGAAATCTTGAATTCACTAAAATTGAAAACATTTTCAAAGAAAAATGCAAAGAAATGCTTGAAAAAGAAAAGTTTTTAAAGAAAATGATGAAAAACTTTTAGAAAAATGTAACAAATTAGAGAAAGAAAATGAAGTTTTGAAAGAAAATGTTTTGAAAATGACAAATGAATGTGAACAAAAGGAAATTGATTGTCAAGAAATGAAAAAGGAATATGACTCAATGAAATTATCATATCACATTACAAAAGAGTCATATGATAAAGTAAAAGACGAAATGAAATATGCTCAATCAAGAATGAATTATCTTTCTGAAACAACTAAAGAGCTTAAACGAATGTATGCTATAAAACAAGATGTTGTTAATTCCTATATTGAGGATGTTGCTAAGTTAAAGCGACAAATTGCTGATTTAGAACAGGATAACAACAAGTTAAAGAGTTACCACGTGTCGTCATATGTGCTTGAAAGAATTTTCAATATAAAACCGGGTGAGGGTGAGTCTGAGCAGAACAAGAAAGGTATTGGTTCAGAGTTTCATCAAGTTCCACCACCGGGAAAATTTGCATTTTATGATGAAGAAAAGGTCGAAAAAGCTTTCAACATGGTTGATCAATTGCCAGACAACATTGACATAACCTATTCCAAATCTGATGATTCTCATGATTCAGAGGTGGTAGGTAAAGTCGTTGAAAGTGTGTTGAAAGAAGAGTCGGTTGATACAGGTAAATCTGAATCACAGGATGAAAATGAAGGAAATCTTCATGATGGTGATCTGAAAAACACAAAATCCGAGAAAAATTTGAATGATGATTCAAAAGGATTGGTTTATACCATGATTGGATCGGATAAATTGTTCTTAGATGTTGTATTCCCGATTCAGAATGTGATTTCAGAAAAAGTCGACAAAGTTTTCAAAATGGTTGAGATTGAGAAGTCTGAAATTTCAAAGTTTGTCGGTAAGAGTCATAGAGGTTCGTATACTAAACCTGGTTTCAAAAAGAAGAACATGAAGGCTGGGTTGGGTTATAAAAAGAAACAACATTGGAACAAAAATGAGATGCCGAATTTTCAAGCAAAAATGAGTTTTGTTCAAGGAGGCAGTTTAGAAAAAGAAAAAGAATTCAAAATGAAACAGTCTAATGATGAATTCTTTGCTAAAAAGCAAAAGCAACAACCACAGGTCAAAGATGTGTCCATGAGAATATGTTTCAAATGTGATCAAAAAGGACATCTTGCACGCAAGTGTCCTAATCTAAAACCTGTGGATGTTGACAAAAAGAAGATTGATGCTGAGAAACAAAAATCTGAGAATGTGAGACAAAGGTCAACCAGATTTGACTCGAAACAGACTTGGAGGTACAATACAAACAAGTTTGCTTCAAATCAAAATTGGAAATTAAACCAGAACAGGTTTGATTCAATACAGACCTGGAATTCTCACACACCCAGATTCAGAACAACACAAAATTGGAAAACAACTGTTGATATGACAAAACCTCAAGAGTTTTGGAAACCAAGAGTTGTTGTTCAAAATCAAAATGTTCAAAAAGTTTCACATTTTTACAAACGAGGTACACCAAAAGGTCAGACATGGTATGTTAAGAAACAAGTTGATTTGGTAAAAGATGAGAAAGTTGAAGTGAAAATTGAGAAAGTTTTTGTGAAAAATGACAAAGAATTTCCAGCATTGAATGAAAATTATAGTGTTGAAATGCCTAAGGTTCAACAGACCTGGGCTAAATTGTTCAAGTAATTGAGTAGTTTGTTTGTGCAGGTGCTCATGGAATTCAAAGATTGTGAAATTGGAGATTGGAGCAGCCTGGCACATCGAGAGGAGGCTGCTGGATCCTGTGTTAGTTGAAACAGGAAGTTTATATGTTTATGTACATAAATAAACAATATTTTAAAAACCCTAAAAATTGAAAAATTTGAAAAACCAAAAATATGTTTGTTTTTAATTTTTGTCAAATATTCAAAAATACAAAAATATGTGTTGATTGAATATGCCGAAACCCTCACGGCTGAACAAACATGATTACTTTCATCAGATTGAAAAACGGTTTTTAAACTGTTAAGATCAATGGGTTGTAAATCATGGGGGTATGTATATTTTCTGCAAATCAGAGCATTTTAAGCAGAAAATGGATGGCGAGACAAAGCTATCAGTATTGGTTGTCAAATTTTCTTTATATGATTTTACATTTTAGGGGGAGTAATATTGTCAGAAAGTACAAAAACATTTGAAAATTTGAAAAAGTAAAAAACATGATAAAATTCAAAAATTTGAGTTTTTGCGTAAAAAGAGGAAATGATAGTACATCAGTAGACAGTTACAGTATGCTAAAGAAATGGAAAGTTTAAATGTGTTAAACGATCTCACCGTGGATGTGTCGGTAGATTTTTATACATTTAGTAAACTTTTTCGGGATATAAACCTAAATTCAAATACTTACTTATTTCGTGGGGAACACTACTTGGATATATAGGTAACCCCTGAAATCTCGTTTGAAAGGTCTCATAATCTGATATACTAGGTCTTTATACTTAATGATGTCTGGGGTATTATTCCGGGACTTCTGCTGAACGGTAGTTCTGACCTAGTCCTTGGATAATGCTTTCTGCAATGCTTGAAACATAGCATTAAACCCTCAGCATGCCGATGAAACAATAAAATTGATAGTCGCTGCTGTTGTAAGCAAAAAGATCCTCTAAAGGGGACATACCTTAAAGTCGAAGCTGATATCTCTCTGCGTATACGGAAGTATCGATCTGAGATCCCTCGGCCCTCGCATACCTAATTTATATACATATATCATTGTAGTATACTCACCTGTAAGACTGATTATTGGGATTCTGGATACGGGAGTATATTCAAGAGGTGGGACACATGAATAGGTTTAAGTTCTTAATACACTTAATTCGTATCCTGAATCAGTTGAAATTTGTGTGAAAATTTAAGTGGATCAGTATATTGACAATCTAAGTGAATTGTTTAATATTTACTGTGTTACTAAGCTCAACGGTACTTGTGTTTTGTCAAAAATTGATATGATCCTTTGACGCATACTCAAACAAAAATATTGTCTGTAAATATGTTTGTACATATTTTTTTTACTGCTTTATATTTTCAGAAAATACAAAAAGATTTTGATTTTTGCTTTATTTTCGACAACTGATGTCTGAGTGCTGAGTTTCAAAATCTAAGTAAGCTGATTGTGTTTCTGAAAATAAAACAAGTTCATTAATTTGAAACTTGAAGTTTTTAAATCAAAAATTCAAAATAGTTTGTGATATCTCCAAGGTCATTAGTTTGGACTTGGATGATTAACTGTGAGGGAGTTGGATTCTTTAATACTGCTAAATCTATACAGTTTGTTGATAGGGGAAGTGGATTAGAGAATTTGTTTGAGAATTCAAAATGCTGTTACTCATAAATGTTTGAGAAATTGCAGATGATAGTCCAGATTACGATCCCGAGAGCTGAGTCTAAGGGGGAGTCTGAAGACAACCTGAAAGTTAGGAGCTTGTATATGGAAAGCTAGGTGTCGATCCCAAAGCACGGAAGCTTAACGAAAGGGGGAACCTGAAGCTGATAGAAGAAGAGAAAGATTATTAGATGCTTACAATGTTTCAACTTAAATGAGAAGGCAGAATGATCAAGACTGAAGAAGGTGTCATAACAGAGAATAGTCACTGAGGACTTCGTCAATATCCGAGGGGGAGTCTGTTAGTGCACTACGTCTATTGACTTCGTCTTGTACCATGTAATAGGATAGAATAGGATATTCAGTGCACGAGGTTCGAGAAATTGAGAAATGAGGTTTAAGTGAAGATTTCGCTTGAAACTGATTATGTGACATTTCAAGCGAAATCACACACAACAGATTTCGCTTCAACATGTTTTGGTTTCTTTCAAGCGAAATCCTCACCTCTATATATAGGGCACTTGTCATTTCATTTGGTACGCGACTTCCGAAAGTGTAACGAAGTGCTGCCGGTTTTCTGTCAGGTTGTAAACATTGTTATTATCAATACAAGCAACAGATTAAAGATTACAAGCTGTTTTCGTGTCCGGTTTACTGATTCCGCCTTTAAACTGGATGTAAAACTCTTCTGAACGACTCAGTCGGGTCAAACAACGATCCAACAAGTATCTGTACTATCAATATTTTCCTAGATTCTGTGAATCTTAGAGTTGACCACGGCCCCGTGTCCATTGGACACGCCCCCGTGGTGGGTGATAGAAGTTTCTACAACTTTGTCTTTTCTGTAGACACTTGGGCATAACCCCGTGCTCAGTGAGCACGGGGCGTGTTCAGCCTTCTGTTCTCTTGTTTTTGCTTTGGAGGATGCTGTCGAGGGGTCGGGAATGCCACGTTTATTCCTTTTCTTGTATTTATGCTGGATTTGGCTTCATTTTTGCTTCTTTTGTTCATTTAAGCTCTTTTAACCCTGAAAATACAAAAGGAAGACAAAAACACACTTTTTCCAACATTAGTACTAAAAAAGGGGATAGTTTTATGCCTCATTTGATGTAATTCATATGTTGCATTTTGCGCACATCAAATACCCCCACACTTGAATCTTTGATTGTCCTCAAGCAAAACTCTTTATTTTTGTGGCTTACACTCCCAAATGGAATGGGTAGAAGAGAAGGTTTTTGGGCTTGTCATAGAGTGTCAGGATTTCAAAGATTCTTTATTAAGTTTTATTTTTATTTATTTACAATCCTATTCGTGATGATTTATTTAAAACATTACATAAGATAAATTACTTATTAGGGCATAACATGCCTTTTTAAAATTCCATTTATTTACAAGTTCACATACCTCACGGGGGATCACTTAACACTCGGCCGAAGGTGTATTTTTCTGAAAACTATCGAGAGCGGCATGGAACTTACTTCTACCATAAGCTTGCTAAGCGATCAATCCTCTTCCTTTTTAAATATATACCTTTATAAATATCAGGAGGACTTTTGGGGGAAGGGTTAGGATTGGGTTAAAGGTAGGTGGTTGGGTTAGTGGTTAGTAGAAAAGGGCGAAAGGCGTAAAAAGCTTCGGTTTTCGTAAGACTTTTATTTTTATGACTTTTTATTATAATGAAGTATTTCCTTAAACAAAGTTCTTTTTGATGAACTTGTTTGTTTATTTCGTTTGGCTTCATTGTCATCATCAATTTATTTATTTAATTTTTTTTAAGGAAGTCATAAGAAAAACCGAGCTTTGTTACTAAAATAAAGGGTTTAAAATGAAAAAGGGTTTTGGTGGGTAAAAGGGTGTTTGTTTTGGGTTAAGAAATGAAAAGCTTTAGGCTCAAAGGGGTTAACTAGGGGGATTTTGGGTAGGTGGTAAAAAAAAAGAAAAATAATGGCGTTGAAAGAAAAAGGGTTAGTCCTAATGCCTCCATCATTTACTTACTTGGGTTTAAGTTGGTAAGGACCGGGAATGTATCGTCATGGCAAGTTCTACAGTCGTAAGAACCAAGCGGCTATTCACACAAGAAACGAAAAATGAGCATTTAGTTTAAAGATGTGTATTTATATGCTCAATAAAGGCTAAAAACTCACTTTTTGTGTGAATGAGTTTTTATGTGATCAAGTATATATAATCAAATTTTAACTAGATTTGTCATGCCGTTTCATAATTTTTTTTATGTTGGTTTTTTTTATCACGACGCTATCGGTTGTAAATTTGTAAAAATATCACCTTTTTAGAACTTGAAATTCCCAAATTAAACCTAGACAAGTAAAAAAATAACGAATTTTTTTTGAAAAAATTTGGGGTGTTTAGTAGTTCCAATAGAGTTTTGTGTTAGGCTTGTAGTTAGGACTTGCAAAAATTCAAGGTTTTAGCATCCCCCCCACACTTAAATTATACATTGTCCTCAATGTGTCCCAAAAATAAGTTTTTAGGTTGATTGAATGTATAAAAAGATGTGAAAAAGCAAAAAATTATGTTACTGAGCGTCTGGACACGGCCCCGTGGTGTCCGGGCACGGCCCCGTGTTCAGATCTCCAGTAACAGAAAACAAAATAAAGTAACAGAAGGCTGGACATGGGGGCGTGTTCAGTGAGCACGCTTCGTGTCCAGGTACCTGAACTGGGCATTTTTCTGCAGATGGTTGAGCATGGGGCGTGTTGGATGAGCACGGCCCCGTACTGAACTTGCTGTAATGAAGAAAAAATTGTCGGGTGGCCCTGTTTTTGCGCATGGGGTGTTGGTTCAAGCTTCCCTTAGTATTCTTCACCATCCTGAGTGTGTTTTACCCATTACATCATCATCCAAACACCAAATAGAACCACCATTCATTAAAACTAACACATTACATAGGTCCTAAAAATTTAAAAACAACGCAGAAAATAAAATTTAAAAGTCCTAAGATAGATAGGTCAAGTGGTACATAAAATCATCCTAAGGAGTTCTACTAAAGGTTTCGTAGAACTCCAGACCGAGGGGTATTCCCTTAAATCCATTCCTCTATATCTCTTGGGAGGAAGAAGGCGGACTCATTTTCCTCAACATCTTGAGGAGGGGGAGTGACACCAACTGGAACCCCTTGTAGTATGTCTCGAGGGGGTTCCGAGTGTATGGTGTACCATTCGGCCGGTATGATGACTTCCGGTACCACATTCCATGCCCTTTGGGTGATAATTTGTACCAAAGGAGGAGAAGCGAGAATGTTCAACCTTTGGTGCAAAAGGTTGACCTCTTGAAGACATCCCTCTAGTCCCACTGTCAAATGATTGATACGGTTGACCAATGCTTCTTCCACTCCCGTCATTTCATCAATAGCTTCTCTTAAAGCGTAAACGTAGTTTACAAGAGAATCTTCCACCGTTGATGACCTTCTCCCTTATCGGTTGTTCCTGGAGTGCGATGAAGATGTCCTGCTAGTTCTGCTCGCCATTATGAGAAAACATACCGAAAAGAGTTCAATTTTATAGAAACAGTACCTCGCACACGGCCCCGTGCTCGATGAGCACGGCCCCGTGCTCATATGTCTGCAGGTTTTTGGAACAAGGAATCTTGGAGTTTTAAATTGTTTTCATGATTTTTAAAACATTTTTAAGCAGAAACAACTTAAAACATTGTTGTAGAACAAGATTTCTTGAACAAAAATCTAACAAACATCTCAATAAAGCTTGGAATCATGGAGATTTCAAGCTCTAATGGAGGAATTGAGGTAAAAAATGAAGAAGAAGGGAATGGACAAGAGAGGAAAGGACAAGATGGTTGTTGAGAACCTTCTTTTAGAAAATACCTAGGATGGTATGTGTGAAGATCCCACAAAATCTCTGTCCCTGGAATGGTCCAAATGTGTAGGATTCTTGGCTGCATTTATAGAAAACGACAGCACGCTGCACACGGCCCCATGTCGGCTGGACACGGCCCCGTGTGCAGGCAAGATCTTGACACATTTTGTCCGTATTCTGACAAAAAGTTCGAAAGGAATCTTTTGGTGGACACGGGGGCGTGTTGACCTGGACACTGCCCCGTGTCTAGAGGCTGTTTATGAAGTTTCGTATATTTCTAAGGAATTTATCCGGATCGGGTGGTTCCTTACTGGACGGAACAACCCCAAAGTGACTGGGATACCTTAATTGCTCTAGATTAAGTCGAGAATGCAAGAGGTTGTCGGTGAGGGTGATTCCTATGCTAAATGTAGGTGGACAAGTCCAACCTTTTCCCGGGCTCTCGTTAAAGAAGTGTATGCCGAATCGCTCAGGTCTATGTATGCACCTAACGAGGTCGATGGGGAGTCCTTCATGGCACAATCGACACAGGGACCACTATCGCTCAAGTCTTCGATAGAGTTAAGGGTGATTTTGGGAACAACGAAGTTGTTTTTATTCGAATGTGATCTCAATAATTCTTCTTGGGCTTCGTCTTGAGGTGAATTAATGATATCCATCTCAAGTTCTTTCACCCAATTAAGAATTAGATCTTCCATTTGAAATAATTCATGGAGAAGCATTTCTCCTAGAAGGGTTGATTGAGAGCATTCGAGGGAGAGATATGGATTATTTTTACTTTTGCCCCTCTTAACGCTACAGGAAAACAATGGGTCTATATAATGGGGCTTATAATTTAGAAAATAACATTCTAAATCTTTATGAGGGCCACCACATATTTGACACCACGTACCATAAGAGTGCCGAAAGTAAAAAATATCAGTATCACTAATGTTTGTGTCAGAAATTACCAACCGTCGGGATCTTATGGTTCTGTTTTCAGTAACTGAAACTTGGGCACGGGGCATGTTGAGTGGGCACGACCCCGTGTTCAGCTTACTGTCTGACTTAACACAGGATTGCCAGTACCAAAGATTGGGCACGGGGGCGTGTTCAGCGGGCACGACCCGTGCTGAGTTCTGGAGAAGCTGAAAATTTAAGAAAAATCCTAAAAAAATAGAAAAATAAGAAAAAATGATTAGGCCGTTGATTCCTAACTTTCTTAAAACCCTTGTGTCCCCGGCATCGGCGTTAAAAACTTGATGCGCGTGAAGTGTCGTATAGTTTTTAATGTATATTTTAAGCCCTTTAACACTTTTTAGCCAAGTTTTGAATTTATAAAACATGATATTTACTAACACTAAACACACATATGGGCAAGTGCACCCATCGTGAGCGTAGTATAGTGTTGGTAAGACACCGAGGTCATCCAAGGATACAAGAGCTTTTAATACCAGTTTATCCTCAATGTCTAATCAAATCAATAGTTTAGAAAAAAGGTTTTTAAACAAGAAAAATAAAACTAACTAAAATGTTGAAAAATAAAAATAAAAATAAAACAGATAGACAAGATGAATCACTTGGATCTGACTCGTATTTAGTGTAACCTTTGATTATTTCCGCACTTTTGCACTTTTTAAGAGATTATCTTAGTTATAGTAGTAGGCCCCTCTTCTAAAGGAGACGTTACCCTCAACCCAGTAGTTTGAGTCAGCAAGGATACAATCCTAAATGGTTGGATTATTTAAAGATAATTAATTAAGTTATTAATGCATATTGTCGTAGGCCCCTCTTCTGGAGGTGACGTTACCCTCGGCTAAGTAGTGTGAGTCAGCAGGGTTACAGTCCTAAGTAGCCGGGTTAAAGTTTTAATAGTAGTTTACATATGAGGGGATCAAGGAGTTCGGACCCCCGCCATCCAATACCAGAGGGTATTGAAGGAGGTCCTACTAAAGTTGACCCAGGTCCTTGCAGGATCTATAAACTGAACAAGGCAAGACTCTTACCAAACCGTTCCCTTAACCCCCGACTAGGTAGCCAACATACCTCCATATAGACCGTGGAGATATGAATGGTGAAAATCTTTTATTTTATATAGACAGTAAAATAATGCCAAGACACCACGGACAAACGATAAGGAAGACTCACCTTCAACATAAGAAACTAGTTATTACACTAAACACTTGTCTTCACCAAGTGATGTAAGAGACTTAGGCAAACATGGCCTTTGATTGTCAAGAACTCTTACGATCAATCTTAGATCCCGAGACTACTACACACACTCTATGATGGATGATGGTGGTGGATGTGAGTTGTGATGGTGGTGGTGGGTGGGTGGAGTGTGAGAGAGGTGGTTTGTCAAGTGATGGTTTGCAAATGAGCTAAGCACCCCTATGTATAGCCTGTACAGAAGCCCGGACACGGCCCCATGTCCATTGGGCACGACCCTGTGTCCACCCATCTTCTCTTTCTTCATTAAATGCAGTTTGTCTGCATTAGTTGACCACGCCCCCGTGTCCGCTGGGCACGACCCCATGTGCAGAAGCATATCTGTACTATCAAGATTTTCCTAGATTATGCGAATCTTAGAGTTAACCATGGCCTCGTGTCCGCTGGACACGCCCCCGTGGTGGGTGATAGAAGTTTCTACAACGTTGTCTTTTCTGCAGACACTTGGGCACACCCCGTGCTCAGTGAGCACGGGGCGTGTTCAGCCTCCTGTTATCTTGTTTTTGCTTTGGAGGATGCTGTCGAGGGGTCGGGCATGCCACGTTTATTCCTTTTCTTGTATTTATGCTGGATTTGGCTGCATTTTTGCTTCTTTTGTTCATTTAAGCTCTTTTAACCCTGAAAATACAAAAGGAAGACAAAAGCACACTTTTTCCAACATTAGTACTAAAAAGGGTTAGTTTTATGCCTCATTTGATGTAATTTATATAAGCATATATAAAGAAGATATTATTTAAGGAAGGCATATATAAGGAATGTATATATGACGAAGATATATATAATGAAGGTATATATGAGTAGATAACAACTGGGAAAGGTGTATACGTGTAGCTAGTATCTAGGGAAGGTTTATCTAGGGAAGGCTTATCAAGCGAATGTATATATGAAACTTCTAAGAAAAGAAAGGCATATTCCTTCCCTTTAAATAGGAAGCTTAGAATTCATTTTTCCTTGCTCATTTCTTCTCTTCTTCTCTCTATACGTTGGTGTTCTAACCAAAAATCACCGATACAATATTCTGTCCAATCGATCAGGGAACCAACTAACGAATGCCAAAGTGCTGCCTAAACTAGGCTATACTTTGTTAACTTACGTTATAGTTCTGATCTCATGACCATCGTTAGGTTTGATTTGGTTTTACACTAATACGTAGTCTACTTTGTTAAACTAAATGTTTAACTATCAGAAAAATCCGCACTATAAACTTATAATCAGAATGGATGCTTAATTACCAGAAGATTTAGAACTATAAAAGTAGATGCTTAACTTTCGGAAGACTTAGAATCAGGAGGCCTCTTTTATCAAATGCTTTCAAAACTCTAAATGTTTTCTAGTTGTTTTTATAGTGATTAAGTCTTTGTATTATGAAATTACAGCCGGTATGTGGGGTTTTGTATACATTACTTGATAAGCTTTACTATTGGACAAAGGGTTAGCCAATAGTAATATGACCACAGTCACCAAAATGGACGAGTGAGAAGTACTGTGGGTAATTAAAAGATATAAATAAATATAAAAACTCTTAATATTGTAATTACAATACCGTGTCATTTTATACAAATGAATGATCTCACCAGTAGTTATAAAATGTTTTTAAACATGTTTCAGGTGATTACAGTAGATCTGAATAAGAGTTGCGATATGGCACCAAAAGGCTTAAAGAAGTAGCTTATTTGATCAATTAAATTAAATTAAGAAACGTTGTTTTATGTATTCGCGTTTATCCTCTATTAAAGCTACCTATGTAAAACATGGCTTTATCCCCATTTGTGTAATAAATAAAATTCGGTGTTTCTAAACTCTGATATTTTTCCTAACTCACGGTCCTGATGAAAATTTCTGCTGCAATATTTTCAAAATAACCACCGGTACCACTTGACTATTCATGGCTCCCCGTTCAGGGTGTGGTCGGTGGTTATAAGAAGGAGTTTGAGAAGGGCTGTCCTGTTATTGGTTTATTACCATCATATTAGTGAAATGCACATCAGTTTGATCAAGACTGTCCTATTATTGACAGGATCATGCATATTAGTTACATGATCATGCATATCTGTCAATAGGGGCTTATGAGCATGCATTATCGTTAGGATTTAGGATTTATGAGTATGCAAAGTTAAATGTCATTAGGATTTAGGATTTCTGAATCTAAGATAACTTGATCTGTTTGACCAGATCAACTGGTCAAACCTGTGATAATGATGCGTAGTCAAACCCGTGATAATCAAGCAAATCTGTCATTAGAATTTAGGATTGAGCATGCAGAGTTAAATGTCATTAGGATTAATGATTTTTTTAGATATTTGAACCTGAGATAAGTTGACATGTTTAACCAGCTTAAGTGGTCAAACCTGTGACTATGATGTATAGTCCAACATGTGATAATCAAGCATGCACTCTCATTAGGATTTAGGATTTATGAGCATAGAATGAATTGGATGTCATTAGGTTTTTTGAGATGTTTGACCCTAAGATAGGTTAATTTGTTTGACCAGATCAACTGGTGAAACCTGTGATAATCAAGCATATGCATATCTGTGGTCAAACATGTAATAATTAAGCATATTTGTTGATTTTGGTGCTTAGTTAGTAGTTTAGGGTTATACATAATCGACATAGTGGATGTAATTTTATTGAAATTGGTGGGAATATCTTAGTTAGTTAGTTAAAAGATTAGAAATTGGAGGGAATATGTTAAATATAACATGAGGGACTCGTAATGTAAATAAAGTTGGGGGGGGGCTATTTTGGTCTTTTCACAGACATATAAACGTCTATTTAACAACTGGGATGTTATTGATCCAAATCGACAAGCACAGGGACTAGAGTGTTCAGCTTTGCCAAATAGGGAGTCAACGTGACAGTGGGTGTTTACCACAATGACTAAAGTTGTACATACTCTTCTTTTTATTTGTTTGTTATGAAAGTTTTAGAATCATCTTAATATATTGGCAAAGCGGTTGATAATGGTTCTTATAAAAAAATCATCATATTTGACACTAGTGATGGAGGTGTAGTGTTAAATAGTCATTGCCCTCTCAGGTTAACCACATTACCCCAAATAACCCGACGATGTGTCTGTAAGACAACATGTTTTCATAGTGTTAAAACCTGCATTTTAATAGTTGTTTATTGTAAATCTTACTTGGAATAGATTAAATGTTTATTTCTAAGTGTTTTGAAGATTCCTAAGTGAAATGAAGGATTTCCATGCCTGATTTGGTGATTACTAAAGACAAGCAGAAGGCAGGCCCAATTCGTAACCATATGAGCCGTGTACCAGTTAACAAGATACGAGTCGTCAGCCTTAAGTTAGTGCACCAACCTAATGATTGGAAACCCTAAAGTGATAATGCAACACGTGGTGAGTTTACGGGTCATAACCCAGATCTTGTTTATGGGTCGTAATCCACCCAAACATCACCTGGATCATATTTATAGAATGATATGTCGTGTAAATCTTAATGATTTGCAAACTCAGAAGAGAAGAGCAAACAATAAGGCTGTTGAAGAAGAAGGATTCAAGATTGGATCAACTAGGAGGAATATTGAAGGAAGAGTAGCGTACAGGAGGTCGAGACATCGATTCTTACTAAGTTAGACCATTCGCATTATCATTTTCCTTTTGATTTCAATAATGTATTCAATGAATTCAGTAGTTTGTTTGTTACAATGAGTAGCTAATCGCGCCATAGCCGGTTAGGGTAGGATGATCCTTGATACTTTACAATGATTTGGTTGATTTTGTTATGAAAGTGTGTTTTTAATAAGGTTTACTTATGATCTTGTGATACTGTAATCTATATGATGAGTGTTGACATTTAAATGAGTTTGTGTGGATACTTATCTTTCTATCAGGTTATGCATGTTAGATCTGCTTCGTTTATCTTTAGTCTATATATTGATTGTTAGTCTAGGGCTTGTTTGATGGCTGATAATTCATATAGGTCACCTATAGGAAGAATCTGATTAAAAAGATTTAGGAACTAGTTATGGTTACGCTTTAAATTGAGTAACCCAGATAGTAATTCACTTGGTTCATAAATCGATGGTTACTAGAACAATATAATAGACTTTTAGATCACAAGGGATTAGTAAATGACTTCGTTACTTAGAACCAGATAAGGTGTATCTATAGCCTGGTTATTTGGGGATATGTGATTAACCTGAGAGGGCAATAACTTTTTAACACTACTCCCTCATCACTAGTGTCAACTATGATGAGTTTATCATAAGAACCATAATCAACAGCTTTGCAAATGTATTAAGATGATTCTGAACCTAACTAGTTATCTTCTTATCATTGTTTTCACAAACTTAATCAAAGAGGTTATTTTAGCATTTCTTGATCATTACTTAGTTTAGATATCACGAAAGAGATAGGTTAATAGATTTCGTGTCCATGAATTGATACTTGGGTACTTACTTTAGCTATACTTAATTCTGATGGCTACGCTTGCTTAGAACGTGTATAGTTGGTATTAGTGTTTTTATCCTTAAAACTCGATTGTGTTTGTGTCAAATTATTTGTTACTTTCTAAGCACATCATACTTTAGTACATATTTAACAAAAATAATTTTGGTGTCAAGTGATTGATCATGAATGAAACTATCAACATTAAAAATAATAGTAAAAGCACTCCAACATTAGTAAGCAGATGGAGACGTGACTACTATACCATGGCGTTCGGATCCAGATGAACCCATTAAGGATGTGCTTGAAAGTGTGTTTGGTTGTTGCCGTTTGGATTACAAAGGAGAGTGGATGATAAGAGGTGGGCCTTGTCTCATAACATACTCTTACTCTCATTCTCTCTCTCTCTCTCGTAATATTATTTTAAGTTGTTATCTTAAAATTTCAAAGGTAGATGTAGCATTGGAGAGGAAATGAGTATGATTGAAATATGTGTGAAAATTTGTTGTGGCAACTAATGTGACACATATGAAAGCAGATGCATTCGAGATGCTCAAATAGTACCACAAATTTGTACGAATTATCATAATTTCATATTATATTAATTAAATATATACCATAAATACTTATGTTAGATATTACGAAAGAGATAGGTTAATAGATTTCGTGTCTACGGATTGATACTTGGGTACTTTCCTTAGCTATACTACATTCTGATAGGTACACTTGCTTAAGACGTGTATATATAGTATTAGTGTTTTTACCTTAAAAGTAGTATGTGCTTGTGTGCAATTTTATTTGTTATTTTCTAAGCACATTAGTAACATACACATCACTCTCTCTAGAAAAGTTATGTTCATTATCTCTGCAAGACCATTTTGTTGAGGTTTCCCTTGTATACTTATGTGTCTAGCTATGCCATTAACTTTGCAGTAATTGTTGAATTCCCCTCCGCAAAACTATAACTCATTATTAATTCCGAACTTCTTGATCTTCCTACCTGCTTAATTTTCAACAAAGACCTTATACTCTTTGAACTTATTGAATGTATCACTTTTCTTTCGAATAACATATACCCGTACTCTCTTGATGTGATTATATGTAATGGAAAGTGTCACGGCCCTCGGCCCCGGTTTGACCCGGTCCAGAGCAGCGAGGCAGGAAATCCGATGGTATCTAATTAAGTGACAGCGGAA
>JARYGA010046229.1:0-27900 GCA_030545235.1 Helianthus tuberosus
AACAGCCCCCAATTCAACTATTTGTGTCGTCCACAAGAAATTATTACTATACCCATTTCGGAAAGTAGGTTAGCCTGATATATAAAACATTGGTAATTAGTAATTAGTAACAATATAATGCTTTATAGTGTTGTAATTCATGCATAGAGAGTTTAAAAAAATGATTTTTCACTTCAAACCAAATGTTTTACATCTTTTGTATTTTAACCCATTTGATTTTTTTACTTTTGACCCAAAGCTTTTTATTTTTTGCAATTTAACCCTAACATTTTTTTAATTTTCAGCTTTGATCACCATACTTTTCATATTGCGCAAGTTTTTCGTTTTACGTTTCCTTTTAAATTTTGCGAGTTAACACGCTACAACGTACGTGTGGGGTTCAACGTTTTTTCGTATGTTTTCCCGTTTGACAGGCACGTCGCAACGCGTCTATTTTTCCCTGTTTGATAGATTCGTAGCTGTGACATTTTCTAATCTTCAAACATTGTACAATTTCGATCATTTTCGTGTTTAATAACATGTTATATTTTATTTATGAAATGCGTAATCGAATGATCGAGCGAAACGATATTCACGACATTTCCGAAACAAAATCTGAGTTACACATGCCTTAACACCTTTATATAACCTAAATATTAGGTTAAAGGGGTTAAAAATGGTAAACAAGTGGTAATATAAGTCCAGAGGCCAAAACTGTTAAAATATAAAAAAGATTTGGGGTTCAGAGGGTCTTACGAACCGTAAGACCCCATCCTTACGGTCCATAAGGATGACCCAAACAACAGTTTTGCAGCTGTCATTCACAGTTGCATTCATTGTCCCCCAAATCGCGAATTTTGCCACTTCTCTTCTCATTTGGACACCTGGAAGGACACTAAGCATTGCCTTAACACCTGGATGGGCACTTGTCATGATTTGGTGACTTCTTGATCACTATAAAAAGGTGATCAAGTTGTTCATTTCACCTTGCTCATTTCCAAATTCCTCCTCTCTTCTCTGAAGTTCAATCATTCCTAGAAAACAAGTAAGTGTTCTCTCCTAGTCTATTTTATTTTTTTGGCTATTTATGAGCCAAAAGTCTAAGCAATTGACTTTTGTTTGAATTTCGGTTCTGACCATTTTGGTCAAGTCAAAGTTCAAATTGAACAGTGCAACGTGATCGTAATCAAGAAAGTATTAGTCCCTTGCAATTGCACTATCTGATTACCACGTTTAGTAGGCGAAATGACGAGTCAAACTTTTACGAATTAAAAGTAAAAAATTCAAAAAATGTGTTTTACGACGAAAACGTTTTTGGGTATTAAAACTTAAAGTTTTGACACCAAATCAGTTTTATAACATTATTAGACATGTTCCAACATGTCTAACTCGTCATTTCTAGTTTAGTGTTTTTTCCTTCGTCGAAAGTCAAGCGGTTTGACTATCGCTTTGACTTTCGAATCTGACCCGTTTGGTCAATCTTAGGATTCGACCAAGTGCATTTTTATGACCATAGTAATATAGGGAATAACCCTCTGAGGTTATACCTTATGGTCATGTCGTTTGTTTAGTCATACGACGAGTCGATTTTATGTATTTTTAAATTTGCCGAAAATGCCCTTTTGGCGCATAAAATGGTTTTAAGCATATAAGATCATTGTTTTGCCATCTAAACTGGTCGTACAATATAAGTAAACTTGTTTTGACATGTTAGACTTGTCATAGGACTTATTTAACCATCCAAACTCAAAGTTACGCTTACAACTCGTTAAAGTGGCGTAAACCACTTTAACAATTCGTAACGGGTCAAAGCACTTAGAAACTCTTTCTAATCATAAGGTAAGGCTTATTAAATCATATTACATGAGATCCATCACTCGTTTAGTTTATAAACCTCATTCTATCCAATCTCCTGTTTAAAGTCTCGATACACTAACACGTAGTTATCCGACACATTAGGAACCACTTGAACACTTGAGCTTTGTTTACACAAGACATATACGCAATCCAAGTGAGTACATAGCTCCCCTATTTTATGTTTTCTAAATGTTTTGGGGTGATTCATATGTGCTAAACCGTTTTCAAGTTTTCAAAACATAGTCTATGGTTTATAGATAACAATATGTTTTCAATAATGTGGGAAACTTGTTTTGGTTAAAATGTTAAATGCATGCAAATGGCAATTTTATTCTGTTCCACAAAAGGCCTTTAAATGGAATCTGTCTTATTGTTCATTATCGAAAAATAATATACCATAATTTACATAAAATTATATAGCTAGCAGATTTTATTTAAAAAAATATTGGTGTGACTAGTAGATTTTATGTTAAATAAGAAATTTAATATAAATATGAAAAAAAATAAATAGATTTTATGTTAATTAAGAGATATTATAAAAAGATGAAAATAAAAAGAATAGTAAATTACAAAAATCGTCCTTTATATATGTCACTTATTGCAAACTGTGTCTTTTGTCTTTAATAATTACAGAAAACGTACTCGATGTTTGCAAACTTTTGCAAGTTATGTCCTTTACCCCTAATTCAGTTATTTTTTTGTGGTTTAATCTGACCAAATGGACCCCACAGGAGGGTATTTTGGTCATTTTACTCTCATGTGAGGTCCATTTGGTCAGATTTAACCACAAAATACCCTCATGTGGGGTCCATTTGGTCAGATTTAACCACAAAAATTAACTTTGTTAGGGCTAAAGGACATAACTTGCAATGGTTTGCAAACATCGAGTACGTTTTCTATAATTATTGAAGACAAAGGACACAGTTTGCAATGAGTGACATACATAAAGGTCGATTTTTGTAATTTACTCAAATAAATAGATTTTGTAAAATTGATTTAAACTTAAATAAAATTAGGTGTTAGTACCCAAAGGAGTTACATTGATAAAATTAAAAAAAAGGAAGGGTATTTTAGTGATTATATTGATAAAATTAACTAATTTGATGTTAGTACCTAAAGGTGTTATAAAATTGAAACCATAAAACCTAAATATGTTAAAAAAAGTTAGTACCCAAAGGTGAAACTAGCTATATACCATAGGGTCCATATGTGTAATTAACTCTTTTCAAGGCCTAGTTCTCGTGTGTCGCAGCCCCCGACCCCACCCCGGGATCGGGCGCCGCGAACCTGAGCCGGTGGTATTGATGTTTATTAAATTTGCAGCGGAATTAAAACATCAAGATCGTAGTTAGGAAATAATTTCAGAGTTTGCAAGACACCAAACTGTTATATTAAACAAATGGGCTAAAACCCATGTTTCATTTATAATGTATTTGTAGGGATAAACCCTAACTTGCTGAAAATATAACTTCTTCTTTTATTCAGGTAATTTATAGCCATTTTATTTAAGCTTTCAGTGCTCCATAGCTGGCTTCTAATAGCTTCACATCAAATTACCTGAAACGCGTTAAAAAATATTTTATTAGCAAGAAATACTAGCAAGTTCATTCCAATTTTTGTAAAAGATACATTTGTTATATTTTACAGTATCAAGATACAATGTTTCTATCTAACAAATTATCCAAAGTACTTGTCACTCGACGGATCTGTGACTATGGTCATATCACACATTGTCCAATTGTGAAGGTTATCATGTAATGTATACAAAACCCCATAACACTGGCAGTAATTTGTAGAATACAAAGAATCGATCACTGTAAGTATAACTGAAAACATTTAGAGTTTTATAAAGCAATTTAAATATGGCTCACAATAATATGAGAAAAGGAGAATGACTCACTTTGTAAACTTATGTTTTACTACAAGCTTCCTGGTGATATTTTCTGATAATTTTCTTGAGTTCCTCTTAAAAATATACAATGCACGCGTGTTAGTATAATAACCCAATTCAACTTTATCAATACGTCACGAGACAGAACCCTAACTTAGTTTACAAAGCGTAGCCTTTATCCGAGAGCGCTTTGGCATCCGTTGTTGGGCTCAAGATCGATCGGACAGGGTATCGAATCAGTGATCAGGGGTTAAAACACTTATAACGGGGCAGTGCTTCATGATTTTAGATGTATACTTTCGTTCAGAAGTTATAGAGAGAAAGAGAGAATGAACGAATTTGAAATGGCAGACTGAAGCTCAATTTATAGTTGTTCTGGGACCCTGTCGCGCCCCGCGACGCACAAAGGCGTCGCCCGTCGCGGGCTGCCACTCCCCTCTAGCTAGGGTTAGGGTTGACTGGTCACGAGTATAGGTTCGACACGTTATATGACAGGTGTCCCAAAGAGTGCCCGGCAAGCTATAGTCCATCGCGCCCCGCGAGGGGATTCTCCTTCGTCTGTCGCGGACCGAGACAGGCATAAAAATCTTATTTTATTTTATTTTCAAACCAAATAACATTATTCGAGTTCGGTTTTGCGATTACGGAGTGTTTTAGGACATTTTTTAGGGTTATTATATAGTGGTTCTCACAACTCAAGATGGATTTCATTTTACCATTTCTCTCTCTCTCTCTCCCTCACACATACACACACACACACACACTCTCTCTCTCTCTCTCTCTCTATATATATATATATATATATATATAGGGGAAGGTTCATTGGGGAACACTAAAAAAGTGGGGAACAATGGGGAACCGACTCAAACGAACTCCGATTGGACTCATTCCAGCAGTGTTGGAACCGGCTCGTCGAACCCTAACTAGGATCTCTTAACCCTAAACTCCAAATCCTAACTCCTAAACTCTTAACCCTAAAGCTAAAAAATAAGGCTAAAACCTAAGCTAAATCGTAAAATCTAAACTATAAACCCTAAAAGCTAAACCCGAAAGGCTAAACCTAAAGCTAAACCCTAAAGCTAATCCCTAAACTCTAAAGCTAAACCCTAAACCCTAAAGCTAAACCCTAAAATCCAAACCCTAATATATTTAGGGTTTATGATTTAGAGTTTAGGGTTAAGAGACCCTAGTTAGGGTTCGACGAGACGGTTCAAACGCCGCTGGAATAAGTCCAATCGGAGTTCGTTTGAGTCGGTTCCCCACTGTTTCCCACTTTTTTAGTGTTCCCCAATGAATCTCACACTATATCTATATATATATATATATATATATGCCAAAGCACTACTTGAAAACATCTACTATTCCCATGTCAATTTCTATGGGAAATTAGTAGATAACTGCAGGTACCCACAGATTTCCCACGAAAAGGAGTTGTAGGAATTCTACTCGCGGGTAATCCTCTTATAACGCATTTTTTACGCATTTTCCTGTTTAGTCTTTTCCCTACATATTTCTTACATATACATTTAAAAAAATAATAGAAAAAACCAAAAAAAAAAAAATACCTGCTTTTATCTCTACTAGAAAAAACACTATCTCATGGTTTTAGGCGTTTAAAAAAAATAATTATTCTAAAATTATTATTTTTCACACTAAATGACAATTAATGTCTCATAATACAAAATAAAATACATGTATAGCAAAACACGATCTATATAATTGGAAAATAAAGGTTGCAACAAATATAGATCATTCTTCGTGAACTCTCCGGGCGCCCGAGTTGTCATGAACAGCAAGAAAACATCTTCTTCAGCTTGTCTCAACCGCACTTTTTAAGCATGTTTTAATCTTCACATATCCAAGTGTCTTTTTTCTATCATCACCTCTTTTTCCTGAAAAAAGATTAACATTTCGTACAATTTATTAAATGTTCTTACATCTTGTTGCATAAAAACTAACAACGAAAGAAAATAGCATGTATTACCTGTTTAAATAGATTGGAATAGATGGTACCACACTAATTAAGACTTGTCTAGCTCTAGCTACAACACTCGAGGAGGAAAACTTGTATGATTATAACCATATAAATTTACCGGTTATTAATAATTCATATAAATTCACTATATGCTTGGTAATAAAAAAAAAAAAAAAACATGTAGATTATATGCTCAAATCCACTGGATGGTATACAAACAGATGGTACTAGTTGGCTCCATAAATCTCTGGTATACAAACAGATGCTACAAGTTGGCTCCATTAATCTCTAATAAACATATCACATTATGTGGAAGTAAACTCCAAGGAAAAAAATATGATCACAAATTGCCTAATATATATAATTTCCAAGTTCGATGCTTGTTAAAAATAATAGATTTTTAATATGGTCCTTGGATGGGTATACTTATACCATTTCATGTATTCTTGTCTTTGTGGTCCTTTGACTAGGTCAAAGTTTGTGTGTGTATATATAATATATATATATATGTATACTTATACCATTTCATGTATTCTTGTCTTTGTGGTCCTTTGACTAGGTCAAAGTTTGTATATATATATATATTTCAATGTAAATATATAAAATTAGATTTTAATACTTTGTTAAAATAATTTTGTCAATATTTTTTTTTGTATAAGTATACATGTATAATACTTGTAATCTTCTATTTTTTACCAAACGTATATGTAGGCATGTATTTATATGTTTATGTATGTATACCTAATTATAGTATTTTATACTTGGTGAATATATTCATCCCTTGTGGTTTTTAGCATTTTTCCGTAATTATATATCTTGTAAATATACTTTGACAATTCTAAAAAATAATATATTTTTAAGATCAGTTTGTAATATATATATATATATATATATATATATAGGGTAAGGATGTATAGAAAACCCACTTTAATTTAGAAAACCCGGGAAACTCAAAGCTCCCAATGTTTTAAAAAAAAAAATATACACATGTTATATCCATGTTTTTAAGGTATTTGGGCAAAAAAAATCAAAAAAGCGCCTAGTAGATATTTAAAAAAAAAATAAACAAGTTTTGGTGTAACACGTGTTACATTCATCTGACATATTTGTAACACGTGTTACACCAAAACTTGTTTATTTTTTTTTTAAATATCTACTCGGCGCTTTTTATTTTTTTTGCCCAAATACCTTAAAAACATGTATATAACATGTGTATATATATATATTTTTTTTAAATTCGGGAGGCTAGAGTTTCCCGGGTTTTCTAAATTAAAGTGGGTTTTCTATAGATACTTACACTATATATATATATATATATATATATAGAAACGGAATAAGGAGAAAACGCTCAAAAGTGTGAGAACGGTGAGAACGCTTCCTGGCCTAACACGTGTCACGCCGCTTAGAAAAGGGCGGAGGGGCTTTTTTGTCCTTTCATCTTCTGCTTTTACAGTTCCGTTTTTTCCCAATGTTGTTTTAATTTTTGGTTTTTAAGATTTTGGCGTTAACTAAATTCAATAATTAATGGCGTTTTAATGGTTTCATTGTATCAACATTTTGGCGTTTATGGCGTTTATTCACATCGTATGCCATTGGAACCCGGGGGCAAGAAATCTATTTGAATGGCGTTTTCCAAGGGTTTTTAAACAAGATGACCTATTGTTCTATTATTTTTTATAAACATTTTGGCATTTGTGGTATCTTGGCGTTTTACTGTTGTTAAATTATATTTCAACCACATGAAAAAAAAAATACAAGTGAAGGAAATAAATTAAAAATCCTAATCGGATCTCTTTTCTCAATCTTAACTGTCATCAGTCTCTCTCTTCTTTAATAGTATAAGATCTGTCACCAAATATATGGCGTTTTATGTAAAACTTAACAAACCCATCGGTTTGATTTTTTTTGCCTGCTCGTCTGTTGAACTGGCTTTTTTTGTGGATGTTTGGAGACATAGATCTATGGCGTGTGAGTGGGTTTTTCGCTTTTTCTTTACCCTTAATGAAGTGCGTCCACGTAATAAAATTGATGTTATTTACTAAAACGCCATCGCGTCAATCTAGTCCATAGATTGTTTTGATCGGACGATCGTTAAGCGTTCTTACCGTTCTCACACTTTCTACCGTTTTCTCTATATCCCGACCCATATATATATATATATATATGGTAGGGTTCATGCGAGAACCATTTTTATTGCGAGAAACGCGAGAACCAATGTGAACACAACAAAATAAACCCACTACACCACCAAAAACCTAACCCCCCCCCCCCCCCCCCAAAAAAAAAAAGTAAACCCCCCCCCCCCCCCACCCCACCTCCAAAAACCTAAACCCTCCCACAAGCTAAATGCTAAAAACTAAACCCCCAAAAAACCTAAAAAAATTAAAAAAAAAAAAACACACATTTTTTATAATATTTTTTATGTTTAAATCGCTACTTTTAGTAGCCAAAAATTTTGTTTTTTAATAACGAAAAGTAGCAATTTAAACATAAAAAATATTAAAAAATTGTGTGTTTTTTAGATTTTTTTAGGTATTTTTGGTTGTGTTCACATTGGTTCTCGCAATAAAAGATGATTCCTAACGGATTTTTTTATATATATATTGTCCTTAATATATACATAAGTCCATACTTGTCCACTTTGTCCAAATGATCATGGGATATATTTATATAAATATATACTTCTTGTATTTGGTACATATACACACTTTTAAGTGTATGTAAGTATAAGTATATATATACTTGGTAACTTTTCGGTATATATTTTTGTAGGTGTATTTTTGTGGGTATTTAGTTAAATATAATTTCTTATATTTACACTAAATATATAACACATAAATACAAACATAAACACATTTTTGTGTGATTGCTAAATATATATATATATATATATATAGAGAGAGAGAGAGAGAATTAATTTTAGTTTTCTTGTGTTTTTGTTTTTTTCCCCTTTTAGTATTTAACCTTAATCTAACTAAATACTTTTTGTAAATTTTCCTAACTAAAGTTCAATAAAAAAAAAAAAACAAATGAACGGAACACCATGTTTCGATAACCTTTTCGACATATTACAACCGAACATTGGTACATTGATATTTGTTTTTATAATTTGTGATGGATGTTGGTTCAGGCCCCAAATTAACACACACAACAGTACTTTGTGTACGTGAATATGAAAGAAAGTATGCGTGGATAATATGGACGTATAGATTTAACAAAAGAAGGTACATCATTCAATAAAACAAATGGCTTTAAATAGCCTACAAGTAAAATAATAAAACTAATAAAAACTAATTCCTATCCTAAAGAATCGGTCAACTAAATAGACTACTTCTTTAATTAACCACATGCATCTATAATTCACCAACGTACAGGTCCTTATGAATCGGCCAAACCCCAACCAATCCAATATTAACAAAACATTCAGATCCATAACCATCACCCGTGACCCGTATGTTGAACTGTAACCCATAAACAAACCCGATTAATCCAACAATGGATGTATAAGACGTGTTTAATTCTATGTAATCACTAGGGAGGGCGGGTTTGGGACGTATTTAGGTAATCCCAATATTGAACCGGATTAGATAATTTGTTTCAGATTTGTTGGGTTTCTATCTGGAAATTACCCGTTGGGTATCAGGTATACCGAGTGTCGGGTAAACCCGTTAATTTGAAAATTACCCTCGGGTGTCTATCGGCTAACTACTAATCAATTATATTTATCATTATCACTACAAAAATATATCAAATAATGACAATGTATATAAATAAAATACAAAATGTATATATAAAATAGTCAAATACATAGATGACAAAAATATAGTGTATCCCAATAATTGATATATAAAAATATACACACAATTAAATTTAGTTTTCTTGTGTTTTTGTTTTTTCCCCTTTTCGTATTTAACCTTAATCTAACTAAATACTTTTTGTAAATTTTCCTAACTAAAGTTCAATAAAAAAAACAAATGAACGGAACACCATGTTTTGATAGCCTTTTCGACATATTACAACCGAACATTGGTACACTGATATTTGTTTTTATAATTTGTGATGGATGTATAAGATGTGTCGAACTTTTTATTGGGATTGTGACGACTTTATCTTTTGGATTTCTCCTACAACTGCTAAACAGAGTACCGGTATTATAACCATAACAATACCGTAACAAATCGAAGTGATACTAAAAGAATTTATGTAGCAATGTGCGTGTGAGTGTTACTGGTTTTAAAAAAAATGCTAAGTGGATAGCAAATAATGGATGGTACACCAGTGACTCACAAAATTATAACATGTTTGAAATAGGAGTAGATATTTACACCATCACCTGCGCATTAGTACAGTACGTCCATGTTTTTAGTCGTCTATTAATTTTGATCATACAGACATATAGTACAGTACGTCCATGTTTTTAGTCGTCTTGTGAAGTATTGCAAGTAGTGGTCAGAAAATAATTGAAGGTAGAAGGGGTATAGCAGAAAGGACAAGATGGCACCCGTGACTATCCAAAAGAGAAGACAAGTCGATCTGTATTTCACATTACAAAATGATTAATCATTTCAGTAGTATTATAATTATAAATTAATTATCATTTTTATATGGGAAAATAGCCAAAATGGCCAAGAATGGGTCAACTTTTCCAAATAGCCAACTGAAACGTCTCATAGAGACGTTTCACGGGGTTCCCACGCGTCTCAAAGACGTTTCCTCATCAGCCATCCACCGAAAGACACGTGTCCAATCCATCATTTTTTTTTTTTTTGAACAGTGTCCAATCCCATCGTACTCAGCTTTTGCTTTTTGTTGTCAGTCAAAGACGTTTCCTCCCCTTTCTCTCTCTACAAATCCACCCACCCCTCCCCTTTCTCTCTCTACAACCCCACCCCCACTCCCTTTCTCTCTCTATAAATCCACCTGCACCTTCTTTTCATGTTAACATCAAATATAAGTGCATTCTCTGTAGTTTGTGGAACTAATTACATGTTTTTTTTTTTTTGAATGGCGGTGGACTACAACAGACGATAGGACCCGCTACTATCCGCCGACAGGATAGTACCTTAGCCCCACTCTGGCCAGTGTGTTGTCTTAACAGGGCCCACAAAGGCATCAGAGTTTGGCATGGCATCCTCCGAGAAAGTCACGGAAAGTCATTGCCCCGGAAACCCGGAATAACCCAACACTATGCATGCATAGTGAGCCGCTAGAAAACTCGGACGCTCCTCCGACTCGAACCCACGACCTCCGGTCGAGTTTCCGAATCATCATAGTTGCTGGCCAACTGGGCTAGCCAGTTGGTTAACTAATTACATGTAAGTATCCCCAAAGTTGACTATTGCAAGTAGGTATCTAGGAGACGAGTATGGCTATCTGTCTGTATTAAAGTTTGACTTTGAAGAAGGGAACATCCAACACATCACTGTCGTCATCTTCAACATTAGTCGCCGGAAAACGATCATGGCCGGCGCCGGCCGGACTTCTCTCTGGTCGCCGGGTGACGACTGGCAGCCCCCCCTCCGATGATCTCCAGCGACGACAGGCGGAGCCGCCGCCTCTCACGACGGTGGCGGTGGTGGGATTTCTTGGTGGTGCCGGTGATGAGATCCGATGACGACCAAGACAGTGAGACAAATCGAGGAGAGATAGAGATCGGAGAGAGTTGGAAGAGAGAGAGGAAGAACGGCGGTGATGAGATCCGATGACGACCAGTCAACTTTTTCCCATCTTCGCCGGAAAACGAGCGGAACAGAAGACGTTTCACCTGAGACGTTTCAGTGTTCTGAGACGTTTCAGCACTTGTGGACACGTGGCTTTCGGTGGATGGCTGATGAGGAAACGTCTTTGAGACGCGTGGGAATTCGTGAAACGTCTCATAGAGACGTTTCAGTTGGCTAGTTTGGAAAAGTTGACCCATTCTTGGCCATTTTGGCTATTTTCCCTTTTTATATTCATGAATCAATATGTATGGTACGTGTATTAATTTTACCTATTCGGTACTGTATGGTATTGGCAGTCGTAGCAATTTTGACCTATTTGGCACTCACATGAAAGTGATACTCGTGCCGATTTTACCTATGCACTACCCGTATGAGTGCTGAAAAACAATAATAAAAACAAGGTGGCACCAAAACGAGTACCATACCAAAATAACCGTACCCATACCTTACCAATATATTCGGTACGGTATTTGGCACCAAATTTTGCTCAAATTCAGGTATTTTCGGCTGCAGTAGTATTGTTCCCTATTAAATAAATGTTTAAAAACTAAACGTTTTTGCCTGAATGCAGTCTCGAACTACAGACCTTGTGGTTAAAAGAACGACGCTCTCACACTGATCTATAGAACTACATGTTTATTCTTACAATTTAATAAGTATTAATAATCTTCATATAATTAAAAGAACAACGCTTTCCTAAAAGCCACCAGGCTTGCTGCAACAATCCGAAATCCTCGTGTGGAAAGGAGAATAAATATCTATGGACTTCATTACAAAATCACCTAGGACCTCTAGAGGTCATGACATTATATGTGTAATAGTCGATAGATTAACAGAGTCCGCACATTTCTTACCAATTCGCGAAAAAGATAGTACAACGAAACTAGCCGAATTATATCTTAGAGAGATTGTGGCACGTCATGGAGTATCTGTTCCAATAATCTAGACCGAGACGGTCGTTTTGTATCAAGAATTTGGCAATCATTTCAAAAGGCCTTTGGATCTCGTTTGGAACTAACCATGGCCTTTCACCCACAAACAGATGACCAAAGTGAACGGACCATCCAAACACTAGAAGATATTTTTCATGCTTGTGTGATGGATTTAGGTGAAAATTGGGATACTCACTTATCCTTAGTGGAGTTCTCATACAATAATAATTATCACACCAGCATTCAAGCTGCACCATTCAAATCCCTATATGGACGAAAATGCCGATCGTCGCCATGTCGGGCAGAAGTCAGTGACAAACAACTAATTGGTCCAGAATTATTCCAAAAGACTACCGACAAAATCTATCAAATTTGAGACCGTATCAAAGCAGCCCGAGACACACAAACAAGCTGCACGTACAAAAGACGCAAACCATTATCCGTTGAGATTGGAGATAAAGTCTTGTTTGAAGTCTCGCTTTGGAAGGGCGTAGCTGGAAGAACTCAGTAACATACACGACACATTTCATGTGTCAAATCTCAAGAAGAGTCCAACATAAGAAACGGATATCATCCCTGCGAATGAAATACACATCGACGACAAACTCCAATTCACCGAAGAACCTGTGGAGGCTATGGACTGGAAAGTCTAAAAAATAAGGAGAAGTCGTGTTAAACTAGTCAAAGTTCGTTGTAACTCACGACACGAACCAGAGTATACATGGGAATGTGATGACTAGATCAAGGAAAAATACCCCCACCTGTTCGAGAAGATTCTTGCAACGGACAACTCAACTTGAATTTCAGGACGAATTCCTTTAACGGGGGGAATATGTGACAAACGACAAAATTATCTGGTAATTCCGTACAACTTAATCACTATTTAACTATACAATTAAGTGCATTAGACTTAATTACGAAATGTTTGAGTATCATAAGTCTAGCAATATCAAGGAATGCATTTCAATTGCATATCACATGATTTTATTTGCCGCGTCGTGAAACATTGCAAACTATGTACAAAAACTGTTGGTAGGTTGTCCGGCTAGACTAGTCGTGTCAGCACGGCTCCGGTACTCACCTAAACAACAAGTATAGGACTTAGAATTAGGTCCAACATTAAAGTTATACCAAACCACAAGTGGTAAAACAGATATATACATGATAAGACTTCCCGAAAAATATATAAACATTTCATTAATCCGATCTGAGCCGTTAAAATGCTAATTTTCACTGAACCGATAACAATTTCAGCATTGTTTGTAATATATAAGATCAAATGATGACGTTAAACATCATGAACAATATCAAAGACATAAAATATATCATGAGGATATGCTAATCACAATTACCATACAAAATTTAATACCCAAAAAATGCACATTTGAATTAAAAACAAAATTTAAGAAATAAAAACAAAATTGTTATAGTGACAATCATAATATCTAACATTTTAAATGTGAACTTAAATAAACTATTTATATACTATCAATTTTTAACAATCTTGTGCATTAGTTGTTGTCTTGTTTGCTTTGAAAGTTGTACAATAGTATTTAGCATAGTATGGGATGATATATACAATGGGTTCTTAGTCTTATGCCATTTATATACTATTAATTTGTATACTATTAATTTGAAACATATGTGTGCATCTTTTGTTGTAAGTTGTGCTTAAATGGTTGTATCTTAATCAAATATAGGTTGTAAGTTGTGCTTAAGTGGTTGTACCTTAATCAAATAATAATGGTTTCATTACCTTACCAAATCCAATTTGTTTTGTATGCATGTATGGTTGTAAATTGTGCTTAAGTGGTTGTACCCTAATCAAATAATGGTTTAATTATCGTACTATATTCAATCGGTTTGATCCATTCAAAGTTGTGTTGTTTTATTTGTAAATTATTATTATTTATAATAATCTAATTAATTTAGCCAAAATCTTGTATAAATATAATTTGCAACATATTGATGCAATGGTTGTTGTAATGTATGCATTATGGTTTATATATTATATATAGATATAGATTACGATGAACCTGTCAAACGGGAAAAAATAGACGCGAGTTCATCGGAAAGCGCGAGTCCTAGATCAAATTAGTTATTTTGTTCTATATTTTATGTTTCGTTTTAATTTCTTCGCATTAACACCGCAACTTCAGTGTCGGTGGTCACTGACAGTAGTGTGGCATTAGTGCTCGCCCCCGCCGCAATGGGGGGGGGGGTACTTAATACTAGTTTACCTTATAATACATCATATTCTATCGTAAAATAGCATATATATATATATATATAGGGTATATAGTGTAAGTATCTATGGAAAACCCATTTAATCTAGAAAACTTAGGAAACCTGAATTGTGTGGTCAAGATTGATCCACATCATATCTTTAAACACATGTTAAAGGGCAAATTAGTCATTTGTTCAAGCCATCATTTCACCATCTTCCCCATCCCATCAAGTCATTTATTACCCATCATCTCATCACTTTTTTAAACCCAACATTATATACAGAACTTGCATCTCTTTCTTTCTTCTTTATCCCACATTCGTTTCTTCTTCCAAAACCCTAATACCTTTGCTTTCTCCCATCTTTCATGGCTGATTTTCATCCAACCATTTTCAAAATAATTCATTAGATATTAGAGAGAGAAACATCACCTTTTCATCAAAGCCACCATCAAAGCTACGAGATCTGAATATCGAAGATCAAAGCCACCAGATCTGAAGATCGAAGACACCATGTGTTCATGTACTCATCCCTTTCTTTTGAAGCCACCAGATCTGAAGATCGAAGCCACCAGATCTGAAGATCGAAGCAGGCTGAAATCGTTTGGTTGCATGAGTTTCTAGAGAGGGAAAATTATTGGAACACCAAGACCAAAAACACACACAAGTGTGCGAGTGAGAAGCAGGTCAGAAATCTTTTGGTTCATGGGTTTTAGAGAGAGAAAGTTGTTAGAGCACCAAGCACACACACACACACAATTGTGTGAGAGAGAAGCAGGTCAAAAATCATTTGGTTCATGGGTTTTAGTTAAGAGAAAAAGTTGTTAGAAGACAAAGAACATAATCACAAGTATGACATGGACTGGTTCCATGTCTTAATGTTATTTATTTGGTAAAAGTTGAATGATTTTGTGTGTGTATTAGTAAAATAGATTTGATAGTTTGTTGGGTATTTTTTTTTTGTTTTAAATGTATTAAAAAAATTTAGAATTGAGATAATGATTGTTGTTGTTGTTGTTTTTATATATTAGTTACCTTTAAAAAGTCCATAATCTAATCGTTGATGATCTCGTTTATTTTATAAAAAAAATTGTGTTTGGTTTGGTTGCTTGTTTGAGACTTTTGATCTGAACAGTAACTGTTTTTGTTAGTTTGGTTGCTTGTTTGGCGCTTTTGATCTGAATACTAACTGTTTTTTGTGTTATACTAGGCGGTAACACATGTATAGGCATGTTACATGTGTTACAACAAAAAGTTTACACATGTGTAACACGTAACACATGTTATACATTTTCATTACCTTTAGAAAGTCCATAATTTAATCGGATATCGGGTTTGTTTTACAAATAGAAATTCGTGTTTTTTACGGGCGTAATTTGCTACATATGTTACATTTCTATCAGCTACATTTATGTGAAGAGTATATTGATATTTTTTACGAAGATTAATGTTGACTTTCTAAATTGTTTGTACAGAGTATATTGATATTTTTACGAAGATTAATGCTAAAATTTCTAAACTGTTTGTCATATATGTTGTAACACGTGTTACACTGAGGGTTACATATGTTGCATACAGGGTGTTACATGTGTTACACCCAGTGGGCTAGACATGTATACACATGTTACATGTTGATGTTACCTGCGTTTATAGCCTCTTGTCTAACACATGAGTATACACTTGTTAATGTAATTAGGTTTTGTGGTTTTTTATTTACCAATTCAATATCTAACATATACAAGAAACATGTTTGTTAGCACATATGTTCTTTTTATTAAGTTTCATGAGAATGACAAGTGTTTATATGCAAATATAATATAACATGATGTAATATGACGTGTACCTATTTATCCATTTAATTTGTTACACTAGTCTCATATACTGCTAGTTACATATATTACTTATTTATCAATTGATGTGACGTTTTGGATGATGTAATGTTGTTACATATGTAATTTTACTAAGTTTAAACTAACACTGACGGAGCTGCACATATGTAACATATGTTTGTAACATATGTTACGCTAGAGGATAACACATGTATAGCCATATTACACATGTTACATATGGTTTTTACATGTGTTACACAAGTGGTTTTGACATGGTTTTTACACGTGTTTTTACATGTTTTTGTTAGTTTGGTTGCTTGTTTGGGGCTTTTGATCTGAATACCAACTGTTTTTTTGTGTTATACTAGGCGGTAATACATGTATAGGCATGTTACATGTGTTACAACAAAAAGTTTACACATGTGTAACATGTAACAGTAAAGATATCTTTTTTCATTGTTACTTGAAAAGATATCTTTTTTCATTGCTACTTGAAAAGATATCTTGTTTTGAAGTAACAGTAAAGATGTCTTTTTTCATTGTTACTTGAAAAGAATAGGTAGTTGTAACATGTGTTACACATTTTAAAATTGTCTATCTTTTTCAAATAACAACAGGCATTGTGACATGTATCTGGATAATGTAAAGGGTTCGAATAAGACTATGCATTTTATTTGGAGTTCTGACACTTGTTACATGTGTTACCCCCAACATGTAACATGATTTTGTGCTAACCGCCTACCCTCTTTTTTCCCAGGTACAACATGATTGGTGAAGCTCAGTATGTTCTTCGTTACTTAGTTTAACGTATGTACGTTTCATGTGAAACATAAACAATATCTCGCTCGTGTTTCAACATGTATTTTGGTTGTAATTTGACAATGGCATGGTTGCCCTTAACTTGTTTTACTAGCACTACAAGAAAATGAAGCTAATGCAACCATGATAAAAAGTTGCAATAGGCCTTGAAAAGGTTGCATTAGGCCTAATGTAACCTTTTATCAAAGGCTGCATTAGGTGAAGTTGCATTAGACCTAATGCAACCATTTTCTTAAATAATGCAACTTTTTTTGAAAGGGTTGCACTTGCTATTCAAATGCAACCTTTTTAAGATGTAACCTTTTTACATTCTAATGCAACTTTTATATTTTTATTTACAACTTTCTTAACACTCAAATGCAACCTTTGCTACCTCAAATGCAACTTTTGCTACTCTAAAATGCAACCATTTTTATAATTTTCAGTAGAAAATGCAACTTTTTTTTTATATCAAATGCAACATTTTTTAAAAGATTTTAGTTACAATATATGCAACTTTTTTAAAAGTCAAATGCAACTATATAACATCATTGTTTAAAATACTAAATTTTCTAGTAGATAATTCCACCAATGCAATAATAACATAAATATCTTATAGTTTAACATATGTCCAAACTAAAAAAACAACTTAATGAAAACAAATTTGTCGATTACAATGATAAGAAGCAACAAAAACTTTCTACTCATCTTGAAAATCTTGAAGTGCTTCAACGGGTAGCTTTTTCAAAATACTTTGTATCCTGGATTCCAAGTGTGCTTGTTGGCTGTGAAAATCTTTCTTCATAGCTTCTATCTCAGCTTTTTTTTCCTTTGATGATCATCTTCAATTTCTTTTCTCATTTCAAACAATTGGGTTTTTTCAACTTCAAGGCTTGCTTGTAATGATTCCATAAGCCCACCTGGAATCATGTATGGTTCTTCACCACCATCCATTTTTTTCAACATTTTTTTAGTAACACCCTTACCATAAAGTCGAAGGTAGCCATCATGCTCCTTGTTTATTATAACCGCAAAAGGAACCACCAAAGCACTTCCATCTTCAGGAGGTTTGTAATTTTTCATTTGTTCCTTTAAAAGAAAATAAGGAAATTATAAATTATAAAACAATAAAAAAAAATCAGCCAATAATAAACCAGACCAAACAACAACATAACCAAAACAATCAACTAACTTTTAAAAGTCAACACATAAAAGATTCTTCATTTAAAACCCTCATAACGAAAACTAGAAAGAACTTACAATTTCCGTTGCCGTATCGTCATATGTATCAAGATATGAACGTCCTTCGGTCCTTTTCTGTGTACGTTCAAACACTTTGGTTTAGCTAGGTAATTCCTTGTTTGGGTCGTCTTTTCTCTGTGTTCATGGTAACATACACTTATTAAAAAATCAGCATCTTGAACATTAGAAAACACTAATCACCAGCAACACCAAGACATATTACCATCTCTTCACGAATTCTAGCAAAACTTTATAGGCCGGCTGTTTGCATATTCTTTTGAGACATGCGAATTTTCTTAGCCCGCAAACAACGCTTCTGAAGACACATTAACATAAACGAATTAGCCAAGAACTCTAAATAACAAATAGGAATTAGCCAATAGACACATTAGCATGTGAATTTCCTTAGCCCATCTGCTTCTTCACACTTCCAAGTATTTGGAGGCTGACTCTTGAGTCCAACTTTTATATGGTTTTTCGTGATTTCACATGCTATAAATCTTGACTCGATTCCAGGAGGAACACGAATGGTAACATTGACCTCTTGCATAGACTGTACCAAATAATAAGTATCCATAGCTCGTTCGTTTCCTATAAAGGGAACTGCACATAAACTCGAATGCTATAAACAACTAGTTCTTGACAAAACAAAGTCCAATAAAAGTAAATAGTCAAATAATACAAGATGAATCCTTAAAACAATAATGATCTACATGTGCTTAAAATAGCTTAATTTTGTATGATGGAAAATACTAAAAGAATATACTCATCAACTACAGCTTAATCACAAGTCTGGCAGTCCATTACTTATCCTATTTGCCAATATAAAACACATACAAACAGTGTAATCTAGAACATCTTAAAAAGGGAAAAACAAAATAAGAGCCAATCATTTATCTATGAGTATTCCTATCAAACAAATAACCATCTACAACATAAAGAACCAATTGCAATCCAATTGGTGTATGATATACTTTTTGAAAAACATAAGTACACTATTAGTTCAAGAATTGCTAGTCTGCTATAAAAGAAGATAAAATATATAAATAAAACGATAATAAAATATACCTCACAAATTTGAAGATGAACCTCGAATCTAGATAACCGAAATCATAGGTTCTTCATTGTGAGCACACACAATTGTCTAGAAAAGTCAGACATTGTACCCTTATTCTTTGGTGCAGATTGACCAACTAAACTTGCACGAAAAGTAAGATGCAGATGTATATTTTATCTGCTCTTTGAGCATTATTTCTTCATGTGGTTTCAAACATGTAATATAATAGGTTATCATTAAAATACAAAACAGGGGTGAGCCTAAATGGAGACTCAAAGAAACCATTAAATGTTAGAGAGAAAGTTCGAGTGTAGAAGACATATCAGAGGTTTTTGGTATTAATTATGATGCATGGTTTAAGAAGGCACATCACCGTAGGGTACGCCTTCGTCTAAGTCACCCTCTGCAGAAATTGTAATATAGGCGAGTTTATAAAGATTCATGTCAGAACATATTAGACCATATTCAAGAAATGGGTGGTACCTGATGCCTTTTGGTATAAGTCCTAATGCCTTTTAGTGGAGGCTGTTTCATGGCTTGTGGCTATATGTTGTGCTCTCTTTTTGTATTTTGTTGGACTACCCAGTGTCTTGCTAGGAGGTTCTTTTCTTGTACCTGTTTGGATTCTTAGTTATTGTAGTTCAGCTTGTCTTTTTAACAACAACAAGAAGAAAAATAGCTTTTAAGACACAATTTTCAAATTTGATATAAATTTCATAAGATTTATTTAGAAAGTTAAATCAAATCTTAAAAACTGATACATAGTGGAAGCATCACATCTAATTATTAACATAGCCCATGTAGATGTAAATTTCAAGGGTATGATTAATCAATATATACTATATCATAAAATATGGATTTTGACTAGACAATAAACAATGATCTTCGCTAGTCACACATCAATTTGCAAAAAAAAAAAAACTATAAATGTCAAATTGATTATTCAGCCTAAATGCATACTAACTAGCCCTGTGGATTAGGTTCAAGAGTGAACACTAGTGTAGTTTGCGAACTGAGCGAACTAATCCTGGCCATACATATGTGTAGATCAATGGCAAGGATTTGATGATGAAATACACTAGTGTATATTACGATTTGATGATGAAATCCTAGCCATCCACATGTGTAAATCAATGGCCAAGATTTGTTCACTCAGTTCGCAAATACATTAGCGTTCACTCTAGAACCCCACCCTATATAAATAAAGAATACAAAAAAAAAAAAAAAAAACTGAATTAAGTTATTTTTGAAATCCCTATCTCTGTTCTTCAAATTAATTGTTTTAGCTTTCAATTTAGTAAACTACTTTCAACCCTAGTTTATTAGACTATCAATTAACCACTAGTCCAGTTAGGTATAAATCAATTTATTCGTATTAACCATCGAAATACATACATATTTTCACAAATCATATGACGAAGTAGTTAGAAGAGCAATCACACATTGTAGATCTCATACACCAATCAGTTATCAACTTTTAAACAAACGACTACATGTTCAAGCAAACTTCACAATGAAAAGATAAACTAATTTCAGAAGATAGAACACTAAATTTATTTAGAAATTGGGAATATCTTGTGCATAAACCCTAATACATCATCTGGCGAAATTAAAAAAAAAAATGCAATCCCAAAACCTAACTCTAACAATTCGGCAACATGCCATCAAGAAAAGAGATCGAGGAATAAGTTACCTCTCAGAGATAGGGTGCAGATTTCCTCAAACGCACCACCTATTGATGATAATTTTTGAAGACAAACACCAAATGAAGAACTAGGGTTAGGGCGTTGTTATGATATAAGAAATAAAAATTCAACATATGTAGAAATTAGATTCGTACATCAACTAGGGTTAGGGGCTTTGTTGATAATGTTTTGAAGAACACGAAACTTTGCTACTAGAATTATACAAGAGAGACAAGAGTGAGAGGGAAGGGAAAGTGAACGTGGGAAACTATTTTAGGGTGAAAGAGTGGGGCTAAGTTGGAGGGAACTAGTCTAATGACCAAAATTTTGTGGTAAATATGGTGAAATTTTTTAATTTTGATTACCTTTAAGAATTAGTGGCATAAATTAGTGAATTTTATGATAAGATTGGAAATGTTAATCAATAGCATGAAAAACTTAATGCCACTAAAAGTGTGTGGAAAGAAGATATGACATATGTAAAGTATTCTTAAAAAATCTAAGCAAAGTGTGTTAGAAAATATGAAATAAAACCTAAGTGCCTCTAAAAGTGTGTTAGAAAATATGAAATAAGCAAAGTGCTATTAAAAACCTTAATTAGTGGTACAAAAACAAAATGCCATTAAAAGTGTAGGTCACTAAATGACATTTTGTTTGTAGTGAAACTATATAATTCTTATGAGTTATAACATATTTAGCTTATGTGTTTTTAACGTTGAAAGTTAAAAGTCTCTAGTGTTGAATTCCGTGCATGTTTAAAACATAAATCTTTTTTATGCACGGAAACACACATGTGTGTACGAAACATGCATTTAAATTTTCACAAATGCAACCTTTTAAGAAAAAAGTTGCATTTTTTAGAATAATTTGCATCCTTTAAATAAAAAAGTTGCAAATTCAAAATAATTTTGCAACCTTTAATTAAGAAGATTGCATATTTACTATAACTTTGCAACCTTTTATTAGAAAGGTTGCATTAAATCTTCTAATGCAACCTTTATGTTCAACAAAGTTGCATTAGAGTCAAATGCAACTTATTTGAAAAAGGTTGCTTCTAAAAGGTTGCATTAGGCCTATTTTCTAGTAGTGTAGATGTGTGTATTCTTGTGTATGGTACCACTTTCATATGTTACCTTTACCACTTTTTATGTTTAACGACCTATTTTTGTTTTTTAAAAGGGTGCACCTCTGTAACCAATTCGGTAACCAATCAAACCATCATGTATTACTTATGTTACACACTTCTTTTATGTGATTACTTCGATTATATTAGATGAAAATGATTCCCATGTGTTGCATTTACTTTTGTAACGTGTGTTACAAATCACATGTACTAGCATGTTTGGATGTATACATGTTACATATACTAAGTATTTTATATACACCAAGTGTGTTTCATACACACATGTAACATGCGTATGCCTTTGTGGTGCATATACTCATGTTACATGTATACGTATGTTATTCACTACATCGTATGTAACACATGTTACTCATGTTACATGTATATGTATGTTATTCACTATATATGTGCCTTGTTTTTATTCACTACAACGTATGTAACACATGTTACTTACATGTTCCACCATGTACTGCATTTACTTACGTAAGATGTGTAACACATGTTACAATTGCTTATTGTTTCCAAGTAACATTAAAGGTATGTACCTTGTTTTCTACTTCATCCTGTGTAACACATGTTACACTTGTTAATTAGTATCAAAGGTTACAATTGAAACAATATGTTGACCACCCAATGCTCGTCTACTACTTTTCATACAATTGGTAATGAATAAAACATGTTAACTAATAACACATGTAACTGATAACTAGTAACCAAATACATTTCCCACCATAACTATTTAACATCCAGACACCAACATATTACAGAGAAGACCAGAATGGTCATATTGTATTTTGGGTTATGGCCATAATTTAAAATAAACAAAATTCATGGTGACTACGATAGTTACAAAAACCACCACGCATATATCACTAGCCAGTTGACTTGTTATAAACAAAAGTTGTGGTACCCAAGATAACTACAAAAACCACCATAGATGTTCCCACAAAAACTGTAGAAAAGACAACACTACCACACTCAGCGCCCTCCCATAAATGAGGCAGCTTCTATCTTGCCTTTCAAAGTGTTAGAGGGCGACAACAGAATATTATGAGTGGCATACTTCGTCCGCAACTTTCTCACCTCCTTCATTTTCCTTCTCCCATTTGTTAAAGGGCGACAACAGGATATGAGTGCCGTTCAAAGTGTTAGAGGGCGACAACAGAATATGAGTGGCATACTTCGTCCGCAACTTTCCTACGCACGACCTCCCCTTCAGCTTCTTCTCTTTCTTCATCCCATTCATCGTCCGTTTCTTCGTCTACTTTCTTTCGCTTTTTCGGTATCTTACCAGTTTACGATCTTGTTACTCTCTTTGTTGCTGCAAATAAAACAGGTTTAACACATGTTACTTAATTTCATTAAAATAAAATAGGTTACCTAATATGTTTTTGATAAAATAAAGTCAGGTTTAACATATGTTACCTATTTTTATAAAAATAAGACAAGTTTAACACTTGTTACATAACTTGGAAAAAATATGAGAGCTTAACACATGTTAACTAATCTGATAAAAATAATACAAGTTTAACACATGTTACATAATTTGATAAAAATAAGACAGGTGTAACACATGTTACACTAACATGTTTACCTAATAGGAGAGGTTTAACACATGGTAATAAGACAGGTTTAACACATGTTACACTAATATGTTTACCTAATCAGGGAGGTTTAACACATGGTACCCTAATAAGAAGGTTTAACATATGTTACGCTAATATGTTTATATGCTTTTTAGTCCGTTGACTTGTACCCTAATATCAGACAGGTTTAACACATGTTACGCTAATATATTTATATGCTTTTGAGCCCTTAGACTTGTACCCTAACATCAGAGGTTTACCTAATTTGTTTTTGACAGAAAACAAGGCAGGTCTAACATATGTTACCTAATATGTTTTTGATAAAAAAAAATATAAGACATGTTTAACACATGTTTTTGACAGTAAACAAGACGGGTTTAACACATGTTACAAATCAATAGTTTTAACGTGCAGTTGGCAAGTTGGCAATCAAAAAAAAAAATACCTGTCTCATTTGTTTTTGACTTGTACCCTAATATCAGAGGTTTACCTAATTTGTTTTTGACAGAAAACAAGGCAGGTCTAACACATGTTACCTAATATGTTTTAGATAAAAAATATAAGACATGTTTAACACATGTTTTTGACAGTAAACAAGACGGGTTTAACACATGTTACAAATCAATAGTTTTAACGCGCAGTTGGCAAGTTGGCAATCAAAAAAAAAAAATAAATAACCCGAGACTGTTTCTACTCAAAATAACTAACACTTCCTAGTCGCATTCAAAACAAAAATCACCATCGATTGGACCAAAAAACACCTACCGATTGGAAAAAAAAACATAAAAACCAACTTTAACACTTTCTAGTCTCATTCAAAACAAAAATCACCACCGATCAAATCACACACCGATCGGACCAAAACACCTACCGATCGGAAAAAACAGAAAACCCAACATTTATCCGATCAAAACACCTACCGATCGGAAAAAAGAAAAAATCATCACCGATCAAAACACCTACTGATAAAAAATCGAACCAAACTTACTTGCTTCTGAACTTAGTTCTTGCTTTCTTCCATTTCCGGTAACTTTTACCGGTCATATCATCTTCTCCGGTGCCCCTTTTCTTCTCCGGTTAGATCATCTTCTCCGGTCAGATCATCTTCTCCGGTCAAAACACCTTTTTCCGGTGCCCCTTTTCTTCTCTGGTGGGTTTTGGGAAGATCGATTGTTTGAGAGAGAAAGAGATGAATTTGGGTTGAGTATTTTGAAATGTTTGAAATGAGGAGGGGGTATTTGATTAGTTCTTATAGATATTCGTGCACCTCTTTTAATGCATGTCAAATCACATAATATTATAATATATATAATGTACTACAATTATGGTTGATTTTACCTAAATACCCTTCAAGTACTTTTGTTGACCTCATCATGCTATTAAATTTAATTCAAAAAGGCTTCAAAATTTATGAGCCATTGGATGATCTTGATCAATGGTCATAGATTGGGTTTCCTAGGTTTTCTTAGTAGAAATAAGTTTTCTATACATCCATGCCCTATATATATATATAGGGCAATGCTATATAAGAAACCCTTAATTTTTAGAAAACTTTGCAAACTCAATATGTGGCCTATATTTATCCACATCATCCAAGTCAATTGATTAAGCCTATGGCAGCTAAGGGTATATTAGTAATTTGGCACATCTATCCACCCACCTCAAGAACTCTTCCCCATTTGATTTGACATTACCATTAATGCCTATCACCTCACATCCATACCCCTCATTTATTGATTATTTCATTTTTAAAATCCAAATTATATACACCTCGTCCCTCATATCTCCTCATCTTCACCTGCATATTACCCTTTTCTCCATTAATGTCCATGGAGACAAATCCACCAACCTTCGATGTGATTCTGGAAGATGATTTGAGTTCTGCATCTGATCTTCATGCAACTACTGTTAATTCTTGCTCTGAGAATATAGGTCAAGAAAATGGAAGCAGTTTTAATCCAAATCATCAAAATTACTTTGCTCATCCTCCTCCAAGTCAAAGTCAACCACTAATCAAGAAAAAAAAGAAGTGTTCCAGGCAACCCAGGTTTAAATCTCTGAAATATTTAATCTTGTTTCTTGGCTTTTTCACAATTTTCAAAAAAAAAAAAAAAAAAAAAAACGAAAAAATGGTGGGTTTTCAATTTTTCATTATTTCTAAATGAAAAATATGTTTTTTCAAAGAAAGTCTACCATGAATGTACTAGCAGTTGACCCCAGGTTGAAAATGGTTAAATCTTTAATCTTTTTTCATGGGTTTTGCTGGTGGATATTTGTACTTTGTAACTCTTAAATCAAAAACATATCTATAAAAAAAAGTAATAATAAATTATGTGACTATGAAATGACAATTGAGACAGTTTCTGTCTTTAATAAACTTAAAAATGAATTGTAAAAATTGTAGATCCAGAAGCAGAAGTGATATCCTTATCACCCAAGACTTTAATGGCAACAAACAGATTTGAGAAAAAGATTGCAATTTAGCTAAAAAGTTGTGATGTTGTTTGAGAAAAAGATTTTCTGGCTATGAATGTGTAAATAGTTATGTCTGGTTAACGACTTAACGGTTATCTTATCTTTTTGTTATTAGGATGGTGATGGATACAAGGGAAAGAAGATCCAATTCTCGGGACCGTTGGTTTCGTCAAACGTGGATCAGATGCTTAAGGATCATGACCATGTTTATGTTACAACACAACACAACTAACACGTGTTATAGTTTGAACTTCAGGACATGCATGTGTTACATGTGACAAGAAACCCATGTACAACGTAACACGTGTTAGTGCTATGTATTTTTGTTTACTAGTAATATGTAATGTGAGACTCTTCTTGTTTTCTCTAGTACACGATGTTAAAATGGTCTAGACTTAACACATTTTCTGTTGGAGGCGCCCGTATTTGTACCTCTACTGTTACAGTTACTATTGAAGTTTATGCATCCATTCTGGAAGTCTTAACACATGTTACAATAGAGGCTTAACACATGTTATATCAGGTTTACTCTGTTGTTATTAAGTTACTATTAGAGTTTATTCATCCATTATGGAAGTCTTTACACACGTTATAATAGATGCTTAACACACGTTATACATTTCAGTCGCTTAACACATGTTACAGTATGTATATACACATCATGGTGTTTTGGAAACCAATAGCTTATACATGACACCATGTTAGGTTAAACCAAGATTATAACAGAGGGTTAACACATTTTATCCCAGGTATACGATGTTACGATATTAACTTGTATGTTCCATATTAACTTGTACACGTGTTTACTATCAGTATATGCACATCATAGTGTTTTGCAAACCACTTTCATATACATGAATACAAGTCGGGTTACAACAAGATTATAATGGTGGAGGCACCCGTATTTGTACCTCTACTATTACAGTTACTATTGAAGTTTATGCATCCATTCTGGAAGTCTTAACACATGTTATAATAGAGGCTTAACACACGTTATATCAGGTTTACTCTGTTGTTGTTAAGTTACTATTGGAGTTTATTCATCCATTATGGAAGTCTTTACACACGTTATAATAGATGCTTAACACACGTTATACATTTCAGTAGCTTAACACATGTTACAGTATGTATATACACATCATGGTGTTTTGGAAACCAATAGCTTATACATGACACCATGTTAGGTTAAACCAAGATTATAACAGAGGGTTAACACATTTTTATCCCAGGTATACGGTGTTACGATATTAACTTGTATGTTCCATATTAACTTGTACACGTGTTACGATCAGTATATGCACATCATAGTGTTTTGCAAACCACTTTCATACACATGAATATAAGCCGGGTTACAACAAGATTACAATGGTGGAGGCGCCCGTATTTGTATCTCTACTGTTACAGTTACAATTGAAGTTTATGCATCCATTCTGGAAGTCTTAACACATGTTATAATAGAGGCTTAACACACGTTATATCAGGTTTACTCTGTTGTTATTAAGTTACTATTGGAGTTTATTCATCC
>JARYGA010046230.1:0-48339 GCA_030545235.1 Helianthus tuberosus
ACTGGTTATACCGTATACGGATGTACATATAGATGAAAGCTTGAAATTTGTGGAAAAGCCGTTGTCGATTGAAGACCGAAAGGTAAAGAAGCTTCGAAGGAAACACATACCTATTGTTAAGGTCAAATGGGATGCCCGAAGAGGTCCCGAATACACGTGGGAGGTAGAATCCACGATGAAAGAAAAATACCCTCATTTGTTTCAGTAAATCTCGGGGTCGAGATTTCTTTTAAGGGGGTGAGGATGTAACACCTCGGAAATTCAGGTCCAATAATGTACTGACACGTGACATGGACCTTGAATATATAAAAACATACTTTAGAGGGACTAAAGTTGACAAACGGTGAAACTGTGTGAATATAGGGGCCCAAAGTGTCAACAATTGATAAATAGGCCCTACAATAACCCTACATGGTGTTTCTAATCTAAAACGGATAAATCACGGATCATACGAAGCGAAAAGTGGAAGAAAGTGAGGAATTACAAACTAGAGGGACTAAACGTGTCAACATGTTGAATTTATACCTCTGAGTGATCTTTTGGCAAACCCGAAGCTTTGTAATGATAAAATATACTCACAAGAGCATGTGATAAAAATTTCATGAAATTTCGTGAACGTATGAGAAAGTTGTGATTAAAACCGTACACGAAAGGTTAAATACGTTATCGTGAATTTCGTGATTTTTCGGGTAAGCGCAAAGTTAACCGAGGACATACCCAAGTTTATAAAAGTCCCAAGGTTTATAAAAGTCCCAAGGTTTATAAAAGTCAGATATAAGGGCCAAGAGTGCTAAATAAATAAGCCAAAACACGTTACAAAAGTACAAGGACTGAAATGCAAAATGTATGAAATTTGAAGACCAGGTCGCACACTGGTGTGCGGCCCGCCTGGGGTCACTGTGCGGCCCGCCTGGCTGTTACCAGCGACAAACCTGCAGATGTCGGTTTTTTGGGCTATTTGCGAGTTGGTCACAGCTGTAATCGACTAAGGGACTTCCCCAATAGAATTTCATGCATGCTAGGACACTTGTACAGCTCTAACAACACATGTGAACCTCTGTGGCAGCCTCACAACACTCCAAAATCTGCATATAAGTCACTTTGTGTAGTAAACACAAGAACACTTGAACTTTCAAAAATTCACAAAAACGATTCTGGAGCATTCTGGTCGACAAGGCAGCCTCATAGTGATCTCCAAGCTTGTTTAGGACCATTATTAGGAGCCCCGGTAAAAGCTACCTCCACTTGCTTATCGTGAACTATACTATACTCAGGTAAATACCTTTTGACTTATTTTCCCTATACGGGCTTGGGGTACGGTATATAGAATACCGCTTGGTCCGGCATTGAATTCTTTAATCCAATTGTGGTTAAATTCATTGATATGCTATGTTTTAAACGTGTATTGTTTGCTTGAAGCCTTTGGGGGGTTAATGACCATGTCCCGGATATCCTTGGCATTATCTTACGAGATAGCCACGACCTGAGCACGGGGTGTAGGCGTACACCCGTCAGTGTATAACTCAATAATTGTGGTGTGTCTATTAATCTTTAACCCGGTCTACGGATCGGGCTACTGAACGCGGAGTAACATGTAAATCCCTTACAAGATTATAATGCATAATTATCCCAAGTTATAAAATATTTTTGTGCCACGTGCATTCAAATCAATTTTCAACTCTTTTCAAAATGAGTCAGTCGAATTGTATTTACCAGTGTAAACTGACGTATTTTTCCCAAAAGATTAAGTGCAGGTACTCAACGTAATAGGCCGGCTGTTTCCTAGAGCGTCCACAATAAGTCTCGCAAGTTTGGACGACAATAAACTGTTGAACAATTATCTTATTTTATTTTGATCCGCCTGTGGATCCGTTTCAACTACTCGTGATATTTTATATTACATTTGATTTAAAGTTGAAATGAATCTATCTTTGCTTCCGCTGTGCATTTATATATTGTGTGGTTTGTCTATGATGATACCAACTACGTCGCTATACTCCCCACCGGGCCCACCGGTGACACGTGGAAAATAGGGGTGTGACACAAGCCCAATCCCCTTGTGCGATCCCAAAAGATGAAGCCCAAAAGATGATCGGCCCAACCTGTTGTGCGTCCCGCACAATCTTGTGTGACTCACAACGGGTTGTGCGACTCAGAAACATACCCAGCCCAAAACATGTTACCCAATACTCATTCGGCCCAACAGTAAAACAAACACTTAATCTTGTGCGGTCCAAATAAACTTGTGCGACTCAGACGACTTGTGCGATTGGGGTTTTGGGCTGTTCGGCCCAACAACTTAAACATTTTGAGCGGCCCAAATATCAAACAACTAATCTTTTGTGTGTGGCCCAACATTTAGTGCGATCGGCGCAGACTTGTGCGATCCACAGTATGTTGTGCGATCATGCAATATAGTGTTGTACACAGTGCATTAACAGTCGTACCCTAGAACATCCTAGCTTGTGCGATTGCACTTGTGCGATCCAAGTGCTTGTGCGATCAGAACTTGTGTGTTCTGATCTTGTGTGATCAATGAGGACTTGTGCGATTAGTTTATCAAATTTCTACATTTAAGGGATTCGGTTACCCTGTTTCCATTTATGAGATCCAATCAACTAATTAACAGTTTCACATCACAAATTATTCGATCAAATCACACCTCTACTAATTAATTCCTATGAACCCTAATTCATCCAAATTATGAACACTAACTCATCATCACCATTCTCGGCTCAAACAGTTTAATTTCATGAACTTCTATGAACATTAACAATAACTACATCATGTCTAGCAATTAATCATATAATCATCATGTAACCCTAATTCGTTGAATAATTAGTATAAAAATACATTCATATCATGCAACCCGATTCATCATATATCATACACTCGACTCCAAACCATGCTCGACCGTGTTATTCATTAAAGCCCTAATTCATACATCACACTCATAATCTTCCTTATCGATTTTGACAGTTCGATTATCATACAATCGTTCATCAAGATTTCACTAACATGTATTCTTATAATTCATCATGCAAGAACACACAACAACATGTTATCAATCATCACAATCAATGCCATGAATAACAATTGACCAAAGATAATACACTTACTGAATGTAAGATGAAATCGAAGGAGCTTCGAGAGAGAAAAGGCTGCCGTCGGGTTCCAAGAGGAGAAGAGAGAGCTTAGGGTTTTGTGTGTGTTAAGTGTTTTGCAAGATATGAGAAACAAAACCCCACAAGAGGTGTTTGTATGCGTATGAAAGGAAGTGGGCCGAACCCTTTACGCGGGCTGCCCGTTTGGTTCGAATACAAGAAGTGTGGGCCGAGAAGGGTGTGGAACAAAAGCCCAAAGGCTTGCGCGATCGGATTGAAGTTGTGCGGTTGGGTTCATGTTGTGCGATCACATTACATACATTCATACATTATACATATCCTCGTAACATAACTAACATAACATTCCATTGGAAACACATATCAACTAGTCACATAATGCTTAAGCATGTTACACATCAAGGTACAATGAAAGGTTTGAAATACGAGTTGTCACATTATCCCCAAGTTGAAAGAAATTTCGTCCCGAAATTTAGCACGTACTCACTGAGGAAGCTAGTTAAGTTGTATGGTTTTCCTGGTTTTCCTGGGGTGTCACACTGAGAAATATGGGATAACACCTCAGTTAGAAGAGCGTCATGTTTGGAGAGAGCGGCGGTGATTGCATCGACGTCGCGACGTAAATCCTTAACCGCTTCATCTAGTACCTTTGTGCGAGTGCCCTCAGCCATCTGAGCTGAATATCAATGAAAGCACCAAATGGAGTGTACTAAATATAAATTGCAAGACAATTAGGATAGGCAGAAGGATTGATTTTATTGATTGCTTATGGATTATGGTGAGAAGAGAAAGAGTACAGATACAGAAATGGTGATGGGAAGAGAATAACAACTTTCTAACAATCAGCATACCCCACTCTCCTCACACTCTCTCCTTATAACATACATTCCTCATGCCGAACGTCCTACTGCCGATGTGGCAGGGGCAGGGACCACATAATCTTTCAAGTAATTTGGTGTTGTCATTGGCCTGGTAGTTCTTCTTGGTGCTACTGGATCAGAGGGTAATTCACTTGGGCCTGGGTCGTTCATAATAGAAATGATGATTTTTAACTGTTTAATTTAATATGAATAAGGATCAAAACAACATTTTATAGGAATTTTTGAACCAAATTCAAATCAATATTATCAAGAATCTACAAAGCAAATCTTTGAGGTTAATCTTATAGTTTATAGAGTGCAATGGCATGTTGTATAGTGCAAGTTTTAATAAAACCTCAAATTTCTCTTAGGCTAAATCAAAACTACAAAACTAAAATGAAAATTCAAATTGGATAGGGAGAGATTGGTGTTCTTACTTTATGCGGAAGGGACCCGTGCCGTTGCCTCTTTTCTAGAGCTGAAAAAACACACACCATCGTCGGAGTCACTAACCATTCCATCGCCAGAACTGGTTAACATCACTATAGGTTCCCCCAACCTCTAGAATAGCGAGAAACGGTTAACATCACTATAGGTTCCCACAACCTCCAGAATAGCGAGAACCGGTTAACAGGTTGGAATATGTTAAATCTTACAAATGGTTGCCAGGAATCTGATCGGAGTCTTTGTCAGATCCAATTTCTCTCCCCACCGCCACCGAATCTGTCAACTCCACTCATCACCACCGGTATCTCGAAATAGAAACCCTACTTCTGTCGCTTAAATCGGCCAATCCAGCCAGCAGATCGGGTCGTAATCATGTCGGCCGTCTTGCCTTCGTCGGAGCTCAAGGCTACAACCGTCACCGTGACTCCTCCCACCCCCGAAACGGTGGTTGTCTACTGCTACAAACACCACCACCACCCTCTGTTTTTGTCGTTTGGGTTACCGGAGTACACCGCCATCGCCGCTGTCACAACGGAGCAGCCGGCGGGAGGCCACAAACAGCAACTGACACGGCTACCATCATCATCATCAGCATTGAAGTGCGTCACGGGGTGAAGAGGCCGGCTCTTCTTCCACCATTATCTCTTTTGCGTCTCTCTCTTTTCCGCATCTCTTTGTCGCTCTAGTTTCAACATATTAACGCCGTCACCGTCAATTCACTATTCCTCAGTTATGTTTGAAATTAATATAGGTATACAATAAATGGTCTTTTAAAGTCAATAAGACCTTCAACGACTAAGTAAACTTGAAAATTTGATCCTTCAAAATCCAAGAAGCTTTGATTAATGAGAAAAGGGTGTCCGTTGGAGGAAAATGGGAGTTTGTGACCATAATGAGAAAAAGGGACACTTCATCACCACACCTAGAATGGGGATGAGTAAAAATATTAATTCAGAACCATAATATGTGTAGTTACTGTAAATATCATTAAACAGTCAATTCATTTTTTTTAACGGCCAACAGAATCAATCTCGAGCACTCTCGGGGCACCCACTGGACAAACGGAGTACTACGAGAGTAACCCAAGTCCACCACCAATTGCGGGGAAAACCCGTTAAACCACCCGCCCATAGGCACGACAGTGAAATTACCGGTAAAACCCGTTTGGCTCAAAGATCCAACCCAGGTTTTCCTGGGCCTCATATCATTGCCCACCAGTGCCTCACTCTGCACCAAGTGGGAGTTGAACCTGCATCTCTTAAAAAAAATGCAAATCTTCCACCACTTGATCTAGAGATCATTGGCAAATTTATTAAACTAAAAAAATCAAGTTATTCTAACAATATACGTAATTGTTAATACGTTTTAAGGGGCATTTTCCGCTAACTCGACATCATAACGCTCTTTAAAAGCGTGTAATAGTTAACGCCCTTTAATGTCCTTTCAATCATTACTTTACGTTTTATTTTCTCTTCATTTGGCATTATACTAGAAATGATCATCCCTCTTCATACCCCTATAATGCCCCATTATGCATGACGTAAAATAAAAATGGGGAATCGATAGAGTTGTTGAAAAGATTGTGAAATAGGGAATTTTAAGAGTTAAATTCCATTTTAGTCCCTGTGGTTTTTGGCCATTTTGCCAGTTTAGTCCAAAGGTTTCATTTTTCTCCTGTGGGTCCAAAAAGGTTTCACCGTTGTCATTTTAGTCCACTGAGTTAACTTCATCCATTATTTCCGTTAACAAGAAATGCAATTCGGTCATTTTATATTGCCGAATTGCTCTTCTAGTTCACAGAATTACATATAAAATGACTGAATTGCCTTTCTCATTAACAGAAAAAATAGATGAAGTTAACCTAGTGGACTAAAATGGCAATGGTGAAAACTTTTTGGACCCATATACGAAAAATGAAACTTTTAGACTAAACTGTCAAAATAGCCCAAATCACAAAGAGTAAAATTGCATTTAACTCAAATTTTAAATACCATGAGTCAATTTTGGAACCCAACAACCCTCTATTGCCATCTACCCTAATCACCATTTCTGACCATATTCCCTCAAAGTTTAAACCCTACCTATTTAAATCGGGGTTTTTAAATACTATGAGTCAATTTTGAAACCCACAACCCAATTTGAAAACCACCACTAATATATTTCGATTTGAAGCCACATAAATCCAAACCCAATATAAAACAAAACACAAAATACGAATTAAAACCAACATAAAATGATAATAAAATGAACACAACAGGTTTAGATCAAAGCCCTGTCTCCACCAAAAATGATATTTTGTTTGAAAAACCTAAGTATGAATTCGAAACAAACTCAAATACAACTTCCACTAGAGATCAAGTGCTTTTTTAAACACTTCAATACCTTAAAAAACTCCTCATCCCATTCTCTACATATATTTCTATATCACTCACAAATATTTATTTTTGGGTAAATTACACTTTTCGTCCTTTAAATTCAATAATTACAGTCACAATCCTTTATTTGCAAAACCCGTTACACTATACGTCCTTTGACTCTAACCTGGTTAAAATTTTCAGTTAAGTATGGCATGTGCCTTACACATGAGAGTAGATCGGTAATTTTACTCGTTTATTTAAAATATATTTAACAAAATAAGACAATTAAACATTAAACAATTTATATAAAACAATTAGTAATACATTTCTCTTTCAACACTTAACAACCTGCAACTCATCCCCACCATGGATCTAACAAGAATTCACAAAACAAACATCTTTTTTTGGATGATCGATTCAATAAAAAGAGGAACATGACAGCATGATTCTTTTTGGCTAGCTAAAACAATTCCATTCCACCAAAACAAACATCTTAGCAAGATACTAAGAGAGACATACAACAAACACAAGCCCAAACAAACAGAAATGGAAACAACCAGACTATCCTAGTCTGAAATCCCCAATATTACTCCAATTATGTGTACGTCATCGATTCCGACCACCACAACCCTAATGTTACGATAAAATGGAAAGAAGACAGAACAGAAGGAAGGGCTCAATTCATTTCATCGATAACTACTAACTGAACCCTAACGACTATTTAACAGACATTCGTTACAACTTTCTAATCAGCTATCTAAACCTCAAACTATACAACTATTACACAAACAGTCCCTGAGACTTATTATTGTTATTAACTAACAAACATAATGACATAAATGCCCTTCTAATCTTTATTCATGACAATACTCCCCCCTTAAGCATTCTTGACCTCAAGAATCAACAGAAAACTCTGGATATTTCAACATAAACTCATCAGCCACCATCCATGAAGCATCATGAAGAGGATGGTTCTTCCACTGGATAAGAAACTTAACAACTGCCCTATTGCCCTGCTTTGCCAGTTTTCTATCCAAAATCTTGAATGGTTGCAGCCCATTACTAGCCACTTCAGGAATTTGATGAACCACCTCAGGAGGTCCCCCAGCCTTCTTCAGCAAAGAAACGTGAAATGTTGAATGAATTTGAGATCCCGGAGGAAGATCCAACTTATAAGCAGCTGGTCCCACTTTAGCTATTATAAGAAAAGGTCCATAGTATTTTGGGGACAGTTTTGAATACTTGTGAGTTCTTAAAGTGGTCTGAACATATGGATGTAACTTGAGATACACCCATTCACCCACATCAAATGATCTTTCAGACCTTCGTTGATCTGCAAATTGCTTCATTCGATTCTTGGCTTTGAAAAGTGCTTGTTTGAGTGTGTCCACCATTGTTTCTCTTGCTGTAAACAATTCTTCCACAGCAGCAACATCAGTATCCAGTGGAATATGGGGTAAATGGATAGGAGGATCCATTCCAAACAAAGCCTTGTATGGAGACATTTGAATAGCAGAATGCCAAGTAGTGTTGTACCACCACTGTGCTAATGCCAACCATTTGACCCATGTGTGTGGTTCAGTCATTACCATACACCTCAGGTATGTTTCCAAACACCTGTTTAAAACTTCTGTCTGACCATCCATTTGTGGATGATAGGCAGTAGATAGAGCTTGGGATATACCTTGCAGCCTTAAAAATTCTTTCCAAAACTTACTTAAGAATAGAGCATCTCTGTCAGAAACAATAGTTTGTGGACAGCCATGAATCTTGAACACATTATCCATGACCACTTGAGCAACTTTCACAGCAGTGTAGGGATGTTTTAATGGCAAAAAATGACCATATTTAGTAAGTCTATCCACAATGACCAGGATAGAATCATACCCTTGAGAATTGGGTAGTCCCCCAATGAAATCCATTGAAATGTCTGAAAAGATAGTGACAGGAGTAGGCAAAGGATTTAGTAGCCCAGGATAAGCTACTGTCTCATACTTTGCTTTTAAACAAGTGTCACATTTTTTAACAAACTCCTTAATGTCACTAGTTGCCTTCTTCCAATAAAACATATCTTTAAATCTTTGAAGTGTATTGTGAATACCTGAATGACCAGCTTGTGGTGAGGAATGACAAATGACTAAAATATCCTTCCTTAACTGTTCATCATTAGGAATCCATAACTTGTTCTTCCTTCTAATAAACTCCCCATCCCAAGTATATTTATCAATAACATCTCCCTGTTGTAACTTCTGAACAAGCTCTTGGGCTGCATTATCTTTCACCAAACTTTCTTTAATTCTGCCCAACAAAAGAGGTTCATAACTAGATAAAGCCATCTGAAACAAGGCTGCACCATGAATTCTTGAGAGAGCATCAGCTGCACCATTATCAACTCCTTTTTTATATACAATAGAATAGTCATATCCCATCAATTTGCTGAGCCAAGTATGTTGAAGAGGAGTAGTGATTTTTTGTTCTAACAAGTGCTTAAGACTCTTCTGGTCAGTTCTAATAGTGAAATGCTTCAATATTAGATACTGATGCCAATGTTTCACTGCCATAAGAATAGCAAGGAGTTCTTTCTCATACACCGATAAAGAACATTGTCTAGTTGATAAAGCCTTGCTAACAAATGCTAAAGGATGTCTATCTTGCATCAACACTGCTCCCAACCCCTTAGATGAGGCATCTGTCTCAATCACAAATTCCTTGGACCAATCAGGTAAAGATAAAACAGGTGCATGCATCAATGCCCGTTTCAGCTGATCAAAGGCCTGTTGTGCTGTATTTGACCACTTAAATGCATCTTTTTGTAACAAGGCAGTGAGTGGTTTTGCTATTGCCCCATAGGAAGATATAAACCTCCTATAGCATCCTGTCAAGCCCAAAAAACCTCTTAGTTGTTTGACAGTCACAGGAACAGGCCAGTCCCTTATTACTTCTATTTTTGACTGATCAGTGGCCACTCCTTCCTGTGAAATCACATGCCCTAAATATTCCACCTTTGAACCAGCAAAACTGCATTTTGACTTCTTTGCTAACAAATGATTCTCTCTAAAAATCAATAACACTTCCCTTAAATCTTTTAAATGCTGCTGAAAATCTTTACTGTAAATCAGAATGTCATCAAAGAAGATTAATACTTTTTTTCTCAGCAATGGTTTGAAAACAGCATTCATGAGCCCTTGAAAAGTTGCAGGGGCATTTGTAAGTCCAAAAGGTAGTACTAGAAACTCAAACAAGCCTTGATGAGTCCTGAAAGCAGTTTTATGGATGTGATCTTTGTGCATTCTTATTTGGTGATAGCCAGACCTTAAGTCTAATTTAGAAAACACCACAACCCCTCCTAATTCCTCAATTAATTCTTCTATCAAAGGAATGGGAAATCTATTTTTTACTGTATTCTCATTCAACTTCCTGTAGTCTACACAAAATCTCCAACTACCATCTTTTTTCTTGACTAATACGACTGGAGATGCAAAAGAACTTACACTGTCTCTTATGATACCCATATCCTTCATTTCCTGCACCATTTTCTCAATAATATCTTTTTGACCCACTGGATATCTGTAAGCTCTTTGATTGATTGTTGCTTTCTCATCAATCAATTCAATTTTATGGTCACATTGTCTTGGGGGTGGTAAGGAGGTGGGTTCTTGAAACACATCTGCAAATTCCTCCAGTAACTCCTCTACTAACTTGTTTTCTGAGATTTCCTTCACCTTAGTCTGGTGTTGAAAAGTTCCTCTGACCGATTCCTGAATACTAAACAGTTGAGCCTGAACTTCTTGTCCTTCAGATTCCATCATAAAACTCAACCTTTCCACAGAACACAAAGATAAGTTCTGATTATTAGTACCCTTCAACTCAAATTTTTGTTCACCAATTTGAAACTGCATTGTAAGACTTTTAAAGTTCCAAACAATGTCATTTAGGGTCTGTAACCACTGGACCCCTAATACCATATCATAATTCTCTAATGGTAACAAAAACACATCAGACTTGAACCATATACCCTGCATGACCCATTGAAAATCTTTACACAGCTCCACACAGGACAATTTGTTACCATCAGCCACAGTCACTGATAGGGAGGTAACAGCTTGGGTTGGACACTTCAATTTTTGAGCCAGACTTTTCTTAAGGAAGTTGTGAGTCGATCCTGAATCAATCAGGATATACAAAGTTCTTGTACCTATAGTTCCCACAATTCTCATAGTGCTAAAGGATGGAACTCCTGTTAAAGCATTTAAAGAAATGTGGGGTTCTATTGGAAGTTCATTTACTGATATTACCTCATTAACTGCTTCTTCTGTCTCTATATCCCCAATTTCCAAGATATACAACTGTTTAAACTTACAGTTGTGAGTAGATGTATACTTCTCAGGACACCAAAAGCATTCCCCTCTGGCTCTTTTTTCTTCAGCCTCTTTGGTAGACACTTTTCTAATAGGTTTGATCATCTTGTTGGCTGGAGAGGTAGGTAGTAAGGAAAGATTGTTTGTATTATTATAAGAAGAAGTTGATTTATAGGGTGTGATTGCAGTGGGAGTATTATTGGTTTTCTGAAAAGATGGGGTGTAAGTGTTACTTTTCTTGGTGTCTTTGCTCCCAAATAGAGTGTGATACACAACCTCTTGTTGTTTAGCCATAGCAATGGCATCTCTCACTGTTCTTGGTTTAAAAATCTTCACCAAGCACCTTATTTCTGGTTTTAAACCAGCCACAAACAATCCATCAGCATATTCCTCACACAGTTTAACTCTATTCAACAACGAATCAAAAGCATCACAATACTCTTGTAAGGTACCTGTCTGCTGCAAATTCTTTAATTCCTCAATTGGCTCTTCAGATAATCTTGTTGAAAATCGGTTGAGAATAGACCTTGAATAATCTTCCCACTCAATTTCTTCCAACTCTCTATCTTGACTGGAAACATACCCTTGGTGCCACTGTAAAGCCACACCTTCCAAGTTTACCACAGCATATTGCATTTTCAGTGGATTTGGAGTCTTATCCATGGTAAAGAAATGATTGCATTTGTACAACCATCCCTCAACATCCTCACCATTAAACTTTGGAAAATCCAGTCTACCCAATCGGAACAATCTCTGATCAGCCCCTCTATGACTTTGTGACATCAATTCTATAAGTTCTTTCAACTGGTTACAAACTTCTACCATCTGAATCTGCAAATTCTGTACATGGTTAGAGTTTTCTTCAATTAAAGATTGTTGAGACTGAATGGCTTGAGAATTATCTTTAGCTATCTTTTCTACACGCTCCATTTCTTGTTGCCTTGTTGCCATTATCAATTTCAATTGGAATTAGAAAACACGAATTGAATGGAATCGAATTCAATAAAAGAAAATTGCAATGATTAACCGAAAGAAGATTAATCGGAACAGAATTTGAACGGAAGGATTAACCGAAAGAAGATTAACCCAATTAAGAACAAAACAAATTGATTAATCGAAAGAAGATTAATCAGAGCTGAACGAACAGGACGAATTTTCAAGGTGAAATGGTGGTTTGAACGGTGATTGAACGGAAACAATGGTGGCTAAGGAGCTCCGAAAGGATCGAGAGCTCTGATACCAGTTTGTTACGATAAAATGGAAAGAAGACAGAACAGAAGGAAGGGCTCAATTCATTTCATCGATAACTACTAACTGAACCCTAACGACTATTTAACAGACATTCGTTACAACTTTCTAATCAGCTATCTAAACCTCAAACTATACAACTATTACACAAACAGTCCCTGAGACTTATTATTGTTATTAACTAACAAACATAATGACATAAATGCCCTTCTAATCTTTATTCATGACACCTAATCGGATCACTTCGCCTGAAAACGAACCCTAACCTTGTGTGCATTGGCCATTCGGGCTGCTACATCGTAAATATTTAGTTCTGATGACGTTAGATCGTCATCACCAGATAGATCTCATATTGAAACAGGTGCCATTGTTGATTTTAAATCGAGCTCCGACGGTGTTTGTTCACTGATTGGATTCAGTTCTTGTTGTTGTACCATGGTTGTTGTGTCGTTGGGGTGATTGGTTGAGGAATTTGGAATTTGGGCAGAGTAGCAAACAATGATCACTAGGTCGAGTAGCAACCATCTGAAACCACCACCATGCCACATTGCCGTCGTGGCTCCACCGCCAAGGGTGGTGGTCGGCGGCAGTGGCGGATCCAGGAATGTTTTTCACCCGGTTTCTTTTGATAGATTCTCACTATTTTTTCTAAATCATACAAGGTTTCCACTAATTTTGTTCATTTTTTCCAAATCGAGGGGGTTCCCGGGAACCCCAAAAACACCCCTGGATCCGCCCCTGGTCGGCGGTTTTTTAGAGAGAGAAAGGGGATAAGCTTTTCGGTTGTGTGGTGTGCAAATGAAAGGAGAAAAGAAAACGATATATTTTAAATATACAAGTAAAATTACTAACCCACCCCTATGTGTATGACACATGTCATATTTAACTGAAAATTTTAACTTAGTTATTGGTAAACGGCGTAGAGTGTAATGAGTTTTCCAAATAAATGATTGTAACTGTAATTATTGAAGTTAAAGGAAATCAATTACAATCTGATAAAACATAAAGGATGAAATGTGTAATTTACCCTTTATTTTATTATTTTTTTCTCTTTCTATGTACTCGTATATTTATAGAGAGTGAATTGTATACAGAGAGAGTTACTATTATTCTCTACTTTATATTGTTAAAGCTAAATGACTACGAAGGTATATTTTCCTACATATTATAAAAGATAAAATGCGACATAGAGTGTAGATGTGAATACTGTTGCATAGTTGCATAATTCAGATAACACTTTCAATAATAATGAACTCAATAGTTTAATTTTAATTTGTTTGTGATTTTATTAGAAATGAAATTATCACCGACGTTATTAAAAGAATGATACATGCTTAGAATATCATCTTTAAACTTTATTTAGTACACATACCTACCTTATATCATCAATTGTCAATATTATAGAGAAATGAATATTCCTTAGACCATCACCAATGTGAAGTGCTAAATGCATCTATAAACATGTCTAGTCAGTTGACACATTAGATTTTTATAAATGCACCAACAACACTCATTTTTATTCTAACCCTCCAAACATTCTTACCAATACTTAAATTTTCACATCATCACCACCTTTTACATTATATTATTAATATTTGTATTCTTTTTATAATTAATCAAATTTCTATTTTCATATTATTAAATATATTAATATAAAAATTGAATATAATAAAAATAACTAAAACACAACCGAAACTAAAAATAAAACTTAATTTAATTGATTCCTTTTAATTTAAACTAGAATCAAAACATTGGGTAAACTAGAAAAGTGATTTCATTACCTTTTTAGGGTTTAAGGACTATGATTTTTTTTCTTTTAAGACCACCCGTAATGGGCGTGGTCTTTTAAAAATTTTCAGCCAAACACGCCCCATCTCGCCCCAGCCCCACCGCCCATGGCGTGTTTGGGCGTTTTTTTGAAAAAATCGTTCCAGCGTGTTTTAAAACACGCCAATTTTGCACAAGTTTTCAAATTTTTGTCCAATCATCCTCCATTTTCCTATTCTTTATCCAATAAGATTTTTTGATTGTTTTTGTTTTATTTAATTATATTACATCTCATTTAACATAATGCCCCACATCCCCACTGCACCCTTTTTGTAAAATCGCTCAATAATTCCCTATTGCTGATTGGGTTGTCACATGAGGCAAAACGCCATAGGGTGGGGCATTATTCACCCCAACGACTACGCATGGTCTAATACTATACTGAATTCCATTTAATTACTTTTTAGAAGGAATATTAAAGCTAGAAAAATTGTTTACTTTTATCTTATATTTTTATGGGAAAAAGAAACAATACTGAATCTAATTGATTACTTTTATCCTAAAGAAACCATTCTGAATTTTATGGGATAATGAAACCTTTTTTTACGTTTAATATTATGTGGCCCCCACCTCAAACCAAAATGCGCCGCACGTATGGAAAAACACTATACTCTTTTTTTGAAAGGTATGCAAATATACTCTTAACGGTGATTTTTTGCATCTTCATGCCATGTAACTAGGGGTGTGAAGTTCTGACTCGACTCGAAAACACGACACGATCCTAACATGAAATTTACAGGTTTAGATTTAGTTTAAACGGGTTCGGGTCAGTTTCAGGTTGAATCCGTGAACCCGTTTAGGTTAACGGGTCGGGTTCGGGTCAACCTGGTTAGGTTGGCGGGTTGACCCGTTTAACACATTTATATTATATTATATTTTTTTGCAATATGTTTTATGTAATAAATTAAATGGGGTATGTATTTATTCCATAATTATAACTTAAAAAGAGAAATTAATATAAGATTTTATAATTTAAATATAATTGTGTTATAGACATATGTGAATTAAATTTTAATTTTAATATAGTTATTTCAGAAAAAGAAAGTTTAAAAAAATTCGGGTTGAACGAGTCAACCCGTGAACCCGACCCGTTTAGCACCCCTACATGTAACCCAAATGCATCGTGCATTGGGTTTGGTCTTAATATAGTTTTTTTAACCACAAGAAACGACGTGTCAATCACCGGGACATCGGGCGCTGTGGTCAAGGTCGACTACTCGATCGTCGCCAGCTCCTTGGCTCTCTCCAAACGCGCGGAAATCCGACCTCCACCCGCCCGAAGGCACGACAATAGAATAATCGGTAAAACCTCGCCTCCCATCCAAGTCGAACCGGCACCACCCGTATTCGCTCTTCAAACCTGATTCACAAGGAACACAAATTTTTTCGTAAACCACTCCACTAGATATAGTTAATTGCATAAATCATCTCTCTTTTTTATAAGTCAAAATTTTGATCATTTTAATTTAAATTATAGGGATCATCGATGTAATTAATTCTATATTATAAATTAATATGAAAAAAAAAATTAAAGTGTATTAAATTTTTTTGAACAACATTTTTAGATTTTTTATAGAATAAAAACATCAAAACCTACATGTACATTTGCGTTTTGGTTGTGAAATACATCTTCACCACCAGAGTGTCCCCTCGAAGAATAAAATAAAATATATTTATATATACATTTTAGTAAAATAAGTTGACTTAGAAAGGGAGAGTGATGAATACTCTATAGACCAATTAACCCTTGGTGGCCATGGAAAAAACCCTCAAACTTTTAAATTCCATCAATCAAAACACCCACAAATTCACATAACAAAATAAGTGCATGCAGCCCCACTTACCCAACAGAGATCCAAGAAGACAAAATAAGAGCCAGTGCTTCTTACCCAGACGTTGACGAGGTCTTTCAATGGAAACTACAAGGAACCTACGTGAACAGTACCTTTTACCCACTTATAAGAACCAACACGCACACAGACGGCGGTGATCAATCATGGGTTCCATCCAAATGACTCATCAACACGTTGTGGTGATGCGCCATGGTGATCGCCTCGACAACTTTGACCCGCTATGGACCCAGAAGGCTGCTAGACCATGGGATCCCCCCTTGGTGTTCCAAGGAAAGGTTCGGGCATTTGGTATTGGTAGAAAATTCAACAACTGCCTTGGTTTTCCGATCCATCGTGTCTTTGTATCCCCGTTTCTTCGGTGTCTTCAGACCGCGTCTGAAGTCATCCACGCACTTTGCGCGGTTGATGATTGTGTGACTAGCATGAGTTCTGCAGACGGTGTGTTGATTGATCCTTCTAAGCTCAAGGTCACATACTTGATTCTGTTAGCGGAGTTCATTCTATTATAGTTATTATTATTTGGTTTATCATTTATTTTTTAATTTTTTATGAGTAACATTATTCTATCTTTAGTTTGAATATTATGATAGTTATTAATGTTATATGACTTTTAGAGCATTCTCATCCAATCCATCAAATTATACATACATTCCACTAAAAAACAACCCGTATATCAATATATTTTCACTAAAAACAAATACTTTTTCTCTCTCCTTTTCAATTAAATAATATTATCATTACATTTTTCTCTTTCCTTCACTCACAACCACTTTCAATATATATTAAAAAAATTATACTGGGTGAACAGTGTCCCCCCAAATATACAGATGAACAGTAACATTTTCTCTCTCCTCCACTCACAACCATTTTTTATACCCTTTATAATATAAAAATTACCCCTCACATATTTTGATGGTTTGGATGAGAATGCTCTTAGTCATTCAATCCACATTTAGATATTATTCACCAATACACTCAGCTTTTAGATTCTTTTAGATTAAATGATGGGTTAGTTCATTCTATAAATGCTCTTAAAAATAAAAAGTGTAACAAGACATTATAGAGTGACAAGTGTCAAAGAACCTAAAACCTAAACTCAGTATACCATCACCTAAAACCTAAACACCCACCCCCACCCAAAAAACCTACCCCCAAAATAATAATAATAATAAATAAATAAAAAAATTAACCCACCCCCCACCCCAAATACCTAAAAAAAACCTAACCCTCACACTCGGCAAAAAAAAATTATTTTTTATTTTTTGGTGGGTGATGGGGGTGGGGGGTTTAGGTTTTTGGGTGGTGGTGGGTGTTTAGGTTTTTTTTTTTTTTTTTTTTTTTTTTTGGTGTAGTGAGTTTATTTTTAAGAATCTTTGTACACTTTTTATTTTAGGGGCCTTTGTATTTAATCCTAAGCTTTAAATGATACGTTGATATATTTCAGGTGTCTGTTGACTATGGACTATGTGAAATGATGAACACGCGCGCGATACGGGCGGAGAACGCCCCTAAAGATGGAGACTTTGCTTTTAATATTTCAGAATGTGAAGCGGTTTTACCACAAGGAACAATCGATTCAACTTTCGAACGAGTTTATGAACAGGTTAATTATAAGTTATAAGACAACAATTTAATCACTTTCAATCAAGAAATTACTTAGATAAAAATTAATTTTATGATTAAATTTATCAGTTGCCAAAGTGGGGAGAGTCAAGTGAGGGCGCTAGAGATAGATACAAGAACATTATCAAGATCCTTGCTGATAAGTACCCTACCGAAAACTTGTTGCTTGTTACACATGGTAAAACCTTCTTATCTTATTTTCTAATGCGTAGCGAAAGAATTAAATGAGAAAAATCAAATACATTATTGAATGATTCAACGGTTATATCAAAACCTTTTTATTTTGTATATCTAAATATGGTTGGTCGAGCCAAGTTTGGAAAACTGAAATTAACTGTATGATTACGAAATTAACTATATAGATAAATCATAAATGTGTTAATTAATTAAATGAAATATACATTTGTTTTTTCATAAGTTGATATATAAAACTTAAAAAATAAGGGAAAAATGGTGGAGCTCCAAATGATAAGACGTTGGACCGGCCCGTGTAGACGTTTCCTTCCATTACTTATGGGTCATGTAGCTCTATACATAGCCCAAGTTATACCCTTTTTAAGTTGGCATTTTTAGCCCATTTGCTATTGTCCAACCAGTCCAAGTGCTTCAATTTGTAATTTACTTGACGCAGGTGAAGGTGTAGAGGTTTCGGTCACTGAACACTCACGAGATCACTTGCCTGTGCGGCGAGTAAATTATTGTGCATATTCGATACTACAGAGAACACTCAATGAAAATGAATTTGTTGCAGTTGGAGAATTCGTGTGGTTAAATAAAGGTGATACCGGTATTATTATTAGCCCCAGTTCCCCAGCAGCTGATGAGATGGTCAAGGAAACCTGAACCGCCAGTGTGTTAACCGAGTCAGTTACCCTTTTTCGGGTCATGTTTCAATATAAATATGCATTTGCTGGTTTTTAGCCGGGTTTAATTTAGTAAAAATTCTTATGTGGTGATTCTGATTTATGACAAATGTATTTTGAGTCAATCCTATATATAATAAAACTTTTGGTTATTAAAGGGTGAATCTTATCCCTTCTTTGTTTGAATTGAATAGATTCTTATAAGTCTAAGCGTGACAAAAATGGAGAGTCGGGTAGCGTAAAGGTCAAAACAGGTTTTGACCAAATTACGTTCGGGTCAAAAAGGAAAGAACCGGGGATAATTGATACATCCATCGGTTTTTTTGAACATGTTACTGCTTCTACTTTACACCATATATTCTAAAACACTCCACATGCCCAGGTCAAACCTGATAACTCCCTCTTTAAAATACATGTGTCTCTACCAACTAGGCTATCCACATTGGCCAACAGATTTTTATTACATGTGAATCTCATTGGAAAACATCAAAATCGGATTGATACATTTTGGTAGGCATTAAGCCAAGTTCAGTTAATACCGATTTTCTTTCCTTTACTTCAATCAAACAACCTCACATACACATGCGAGAATTTAGGCTTAAATCACTTGCCCATAGTTTTGAGTCTTGTTGGGAGCGTATCATTATACAATGTGAAATCACTAATTATAGCAAAAATAAAACTGACACGGAATTTTGTAAGAATTGCTAAATTAACCCGGATTGGTCAGGTTGGTTGACCGGTCAAATTGAGTTTGAGTCTAAGTAGGCCGTTTTAGAAAAGTATTAATTATATATATATAAATAGGGTCAGGATTTAGAGAAAACGGTGGAAAGTGTGAGAACGGTGAGAACGCTTATGGATCGTCCGATCAAAACAATCTATGGACTATATTGGCGCGGTGGCGTTTTCGTAAATAACACGAATTCTATTAAGTGGACACGCTTCATTAAGGGTAAAGGGTCTTTACACTTCTATACCAAAACGCAAAACTAATGAATAAAACGCCATTACGGGCCAAAACACATCCCTATATAAACAAAACATCTCAGACATAAAAACACCCCCCTCCCGAACCTGAAACGCCATATTTTCTACTATATACCATTCATCTTACAAACGCCAAAATCCCCAAAACATCAAACACACCTACTCAAAAACGCCATAATTTACTATATACCAATCATCTTAGAAAACGCCAAAACACTCAAACATCAAAGATTCCAAAAAAATCGACGTTTCTTTCAGATACAATATTTCCTCAGTAAAACGCCAAATATCGTTTCTTGTATATTCAATATTGTTCTACGCGAAGTTTCGGAGAATGCATTCTTCCCTGAGGTGCTGTGACTCAAATAACATTTTGCTGCATGAGATGGACAAATCATAAACAAAAAGATACTGGTGTCAGACTTATGTCATTTTTTGTGTTTTGTTATTGGTGAATATTATAATGGCATGAAGGGACGAATGACACTGATGAATGGTTTGAAGATACATATTCAAACAAAAAACTCATGTTATTTTGTCTTTCCAAAAGGCCACAAAAACACAAGCATGACAAAGCCAAACCGCCAGTGAACATGCTTCAAAGAAGAAAGGGACTGATGACAGTGAAGATTTGGAAGATGAATTGTTTCTATTTTTATTTTTTTTATTTTCTTTTTCTATTGTTTGTTATGTATTTTTCAACTTAGAATAAAAAAATACATTATATTAATAAAACGCCAAAAAGTCATAATGATTGTGTAACGTCATAATACAGTAAAACGCCAAACACTCCCAACTATAATAAAAGTAATTTGGAGAAGTATTATAAAAAGCTAAAAATGGAAAAAACGCCAAAAACTACTTAAAGCAATTAAAAAACGCCAACCTTGGAAAATGAAACGTTTATGATCCTAAAAACTCATAAAAAACTGAACAAAAACAGTAAAAATACACACAGTAACTGAAAAGACGGCTACTTTATTAATATGATTTATTATAAATAAAATCCCGTCTAAATTACGCGTCAAAAACATCCTATAAGAGAGACGTCTCTGCACAATCAACTGATCACAAACCAAAAACAACGTTATGTTTCCTAGAAACCATTCACTTTAAAACGCCAAAAAAATAGTTAAAAAAGCCACATATGCGGAACCTCGTTTCTTCTATATTGAGTATTGTTCTGAATGAAGTTTCACTGAATGGATTCTTTTCTGAGGTGAGTATCTCTATAAGCTTTTGCTGAATGAGATAGACAAATATCATGAAAAAGAGACTGATGACACTGATATGTCATTATGTCACTTTGTTCTTGATGAATATATTGATGGCATGAAGGGATCAATACATTCGAGCAGGCGTTGATCTTCAACATGTCACCAAACAAGTATATATCAAACCACAATAAAGGATGCCACAAAAAATAAGCATCTTCTAAAGACGGACGTTATGTAGGAAAATAAAGATCTACATAAGGTATTCAAAAACAGGTTCAAAACGCCAAAAAGGTTAAAGTAGAAGAGGCAGATGACAGTGACGATTTGGATGAGAAATTAGATTATAATTTTTTATTTTTTTTTCATTTTCTATTGTTTGTTATCTAATTCTCTGTTGTTTATTATCTAATTCTCTACTAATAAAAAAATTGAGTATAAAACGCCAAAAACTACAATCACCAAAACGCCTGATATTTTGAGAACGGATGCTAGCAAAGCACGATGTTGCTATATAAAACACAAAAAAACGCCAAACAAAGTATTACTGGAAAAATCAACACTAATTGACAGATGAAATTGAACGAAACAATAATTGCAAAACAGTAAAATGAAGAGACGGTAACATTATTGCCAAACATTTATTATATTAAAAGCCACTACATGGAAAATTGAATTTATTTATCTTTTCAAAACGCTATAATTACCTGTCACATTATAGGCCTGCATCCTACATGACACAACACTTGATAGAAAAAAAATAAACATCAAGAAAATTACTGATGTTTTTTACATTATAGGCCTTCATCCTGATCTAAAAACAATAAAAACGCCAAACTTACTTAAAACGCCAAAATATTTACTACGATCCTAATCTAAAAACAATAAAAACGCCGCTTATTTATTAAACGCCAAAAAATGGAAAGGTGATGTGACACGCGTTTAAAAAAAGAAATATGAAAGGACACAAAAGCCCATCCGCCCTTCTCTATGTCGCGTGACACGTGTTGGGCCAGGATGCGTTATCATCGTTCTCACACTTTTGAGCGTTTTCTCCTGATCATGTTTATATATATATATATATATATATATAGGGGCCGTTAAAATAGAAACCATCCCCAGTTGCGAGAACCGCGAGAACCACTCTCCACCAATCAGATTTTGCCATTTGTGCACTAGTATTTTATACCTCAAAGGGTATTTTGGTCATTTACTTAAAATCTGTCAATCCATCTCATCTCCTTGTCTTTTTAGTCTGATTCACAGACATTAAATCACCATCCCCCAAAAAGATGAATTATCCCATTTCTCTCTCTCTCAATCTCCGTTCACCACCATCATCTCTCATTTTGACCACCCCCTCTTCTGTGTTTGTAGCGGCTGTCGGCGACGAAGATGTACACCGGCAACCCGGGCATAGTGAATAGTGGTGGTGATTGGTTTATGTCGCACCCCCTCCCCCCTGTACCCCCTCTTTCACCGGCCACAAGTCCGGCGGAGCCAACAAAAACTCCGGTAAACTCTCTCTATTGCTTCACCACCATCTGACCACTACCACCACCCGGCTACCCCCTCTTTCTCTCTCATTGTTTCAACGCCGAACCTTAGGGGTTGCTTTGATCTGAAAGGGTGTGGCGGCAGTGATTTGAAATGGGTTAGGGTTTAGGGCCGGAGAAAGAAAATATGGGGGGGGGGGGGTTGTAGTGGTGGAAATGGTGGGATTGGGAGGGTTTCATGTGGTAGTAGGGGGTGGTGGGAGAGTTGTGTACGGTGGTTGTTTGTGTGATTTGGGGTTTCGAGTAAAGGGAGATGGGGGTTTGCAGGTTTTCAGTGGTGGACAATGGTGCTCGGTGGTGGTGTTTGTAACAGTGATGGTGCGGATTTGGGGAAAGGTGTTGTGAATGGATATGGCGGTTCGATATAGAGAAGACGATGGCTACGTTGTTTTGAATGTTTGAATCTTTGTTTTGCAGCATTAATTCATTTGATTGCCGGTGGTGCCGGTGATTGAAGGCGGTGTGCCGTCGATGCCGGTGGTGCCGTTGATTTCGGTGGTGTCGGTGGTGCCATTGATTTTCGTGGTGCCGGTGATTGATTTTGTGTTTTTGATATTTAGGGGGTTGAGATTGGCAGTGATAGTTTTTGATTTGTGTTTTTCATTCTGTCGGTTTTGTGTTTGCATAAAGTGATTATGTTTGCATAAAGTGATTCTGGTGTGATTTTCCGGTGATTGATTTGTGTTTTTGATATTGTGTCACACCCTGACTTTTGCGGAAGCGTTATTTGGTGTGACTTGCTTAATATCATTGCATTCAACCATAACAAACATCTATATGATAAAACCATGATGTTCATCCATAAATTAAGTTTCAAAACATTACAATCGTCATTGTTTAACCACAAACCAAGACTTCGAATTTAAGCACATAACAACCCAAGTTTTAAGTTCCAATCTGGACTTAGCAAAAGACACTACTAAAAGCTAGGCTTTGAACTATGTATCTTATCCAAGATAAGATGCACAATCCAAACCCTTCGACACTGGATGACATCTTTTATTCGAAGACACAACTTGAAATCTTGAACGCCCGCCAGATCCATAATCAATTTCCTGAAATACATGTAGTTTTGAAAACATCAACAAATGTTGAGCGAGTTCATGTGTTTTGTATGTGTGCACGAACATCCTTGAAAACATTTGTAAGTATGTATGTATGTACTTGTAAACCGGTATGAAAGCAACAAGGAAACATATCAATTAATGTGCAGCTAATACATTAATATGTGTGAAATGGTGCAGGAAGGCTCAAACCTAGCAGATTTTGCACCAGCCTCTGGCTGTAAGACATAGTCACCTCATGGTCCATCCTATGGGCTTATGGGCGGGGCTCGCTACACCCAAATAGATCTATCACTCATGTCCCTCGGTCCTACTACGAGGATTAATGGTCTTAAGCATGCGCCTACCCATTCACCTGATCTAATAGTTCATTCCTTAGCTAACCATACCATTTGTAATCGTTTGTAAACAATTTGTAACATGTACTTCACCCCCGAAGTTATAAAACTGAAAACAGTTAAAAGAAAAGGGGGACATGAACTCACAGTTTTGCGTTCTTCGTATCCAATGTACCTCAAAGCTTCCTCTAGATCGCACGACTACCTAGATGCGTACTACGGTTCATTAGACGGGTGGGTCGTGCCTTGACCTTGGTCTTCTTTAGTATTCTTGAGTTACGTTTTTCTTTGTGTCATCAATGTTATTCCAAGTATATAATTATTTGTTAAAATAATAAATATTTTAACTTAAATTATATTTATTAAATTTTGGAATATTAGTTAAAATAATATATTTTAACTTGTCACATAACGTATTTGTGCATGTATAACTTCCCCAAGGATGGGTGGATTCATACTCGTATTCTTATCCTTATGTATTTTTGCCAAGTATCGGTGGCGTATTCCGGTGTATATTTATACGTACGAGAGTACGTATTTTCATTGTGTTTATTAAGTATCTTATACTTAATTTTTGTATTTATTTTTCCGGAATAATATTTCCAATAAAAATTCACCAAAGTTTATATTCTTAAAATAATATATTTTAAGAAAACTTACATAGAAAATTATTTATAATTTTTCCCTTGGCAAAAATAATTATATTTCCATATAAACCTCAAAAATAATATATTTTCAAGTCTTGCTTAGAAAATATATAAATTCCTTTTTCAACCAAAGGTAATATGTTTCATGTTTATTTAAGAAAATATATATTTTCTCCCCCAAAATAATATATCTTCTAATATTCCCAAGAAAAATATATATTTTTATTTACCAAAAATAATATATTTTCTTCTTGTAAAAAATATGATATATTTTTGTGGTAATTTTAAAAATCATATTTTTGTTCCCTAGGTGTCCAAAATACTAATTACCAAAATACACTTATGAATAAATTTTTCAGAATATTTTGTAGGTTATATTCCTTGTTTGGTTTCTCCAATATTTTGGGTATGAATTATGTATTTATTTCTTGGGATTTTGGTAATATTTTGTATTGTAATTTTTGGTATTTTGGTGAGTTATATTATTTCAAGTCCTAAAATGATATAACTAATACACATAATATACAAATAATCACACACATGGTGACATCCAAATATATATTCTCCTAAATACATATTTTGTCACTTTTATTATCATAAACCAACCTCCAATATTTATAATTTTTGTAATAAAAATTATGGCAAACTTTATATAAAAATTCATGGTTTAAAATATACTTGTAAATATTTGTTTAAAAATAATTTTTCTAAGTGTTCAATTTTTAGAAAATTTTTGCCATAGTTTCCCTTTAAAAATGGAGGTTCAATGCTTTCAAAGCATATCATTTTCTTTTATAAATCACCACAATCAACAATAAACCAATCGACACTTACCAATTTGCCAAAATCAAGCATAAATTACTACTTCATGAACTTGAAAGTTTACAAAAACTTGTAGTAACTTACTAGTGTGTTTAGTAGGCTTAGTTACCCTTTAAAGTGTGATTGTTTATTTAAAAACATCATTTTTAAAGAAGTTAGATGTTTATAACTTGTAAATCATTTTTCTAAAAATGTTTCTTCTTGAGTTTTTCTTGTTACATATATATTTCTACACTTGTTTAACCACTAAAAATGTGGTTAATTCCTTTAAGAACCAAACTTAAGTAAACTTTGTATTTTTAACTTGGTTTCTTGAAAAATCATTCTTGAAATTATAGATTCACAAGGCTTTACATTCACTTTGATCATCATTTTACAAGAAAAAACAATTTACACTTCAAGTTCATGATTTACATATGGATGATTACTTTGATCTTAACATAAGCATCCTCTCATCTTGCTAGATCATGTCTTTAATCACCATCTAGCAAGAATCATATGATGTTTAACATCATAAACATGAGCAATCAACAAGCATAACAACACTTAAACAATATGTATTTCTCATGATTTTAGTCTTATGTTTAAGTTTCATGTTCAAGATGCATAGTGTTCTTCAAGATTAACCACTTATATCATCTTTTAACCAACTTAAGAAGATGTAGTGTGGATGATCTTACTACTAGCTCAAGGCAAGGGATGATCACAAGATGAACATGAGGTGGTTAAAAGCACTTGAGAGAGGTCCTTCAAGCTTCAAGGTCACCAAGCTCCTTAGTTAAGCTCCTAGCACCCTTGTATCACTTGTAAATGGAAGGACCAAGCTTGACGATGATGATGGTGGTGGTATGGCCCTTGGCCGTAGGTAGAGGGGAGGAAGAAGAAAGAATTCAAGTGTTGGTGTGTGTTGAAGAATGATGGTTTAAGTCTTGAGGTTAATACTTATAACATACCAACATTAGTTTATCTAAGGGTTAACATGTTTAGTAAAGATACAACATAATCCAATATAATATACAAATAAAATCTCATGTGGGGCCACTATGTTGGCCGTACGTAAGGCTGGCAAATCGTGTCTTAACAGGTTTAACAAGTTTCTGACGGCGTGCACAACATAAGTTTCAAACATGATTACGACTCGTTTAACTACTTTCTACCTCATGTTTATAAAACAGTTTTATGTTTTGTGTACAAAAATGAATAAATGATAGATCCTAACATTGTAATTTTAATTATTTTAAAAATTAAAAAAGTCAAAGGGTGTATTTTTCAGTCAAACAGGTCTAATCGTGTCTTAACAGGTACCCAATTGCCAGCCCTGGCGTAGGTATGGGGGGGGGGGGTATAGAGTTGGAATGTAATTGTTAGTTAGTTATGCTAGTTGAAAATCAAGTGTTTAGTTAGGTTAATTAGTTACTAGATGTCATATAGTGTGTTATGATGTTCGGGGACCGTAACTAGCTTGGTAATGTTAAAACAATGCTTCTGGTGAAAATTTGGTGTTTCGGGTAGTGTCCGGTTGTTCGGTTGGTTACCGGTTCGTTAAGGTGCTAAACTATGCAGTTTAGGGTTCTTTATGTTACCTTTTGTGACAGTTTTGATTCCCGATACTTAGGAAAGTATTCTGGACCATTTAACCATATTTCTGCATGATATTAGAGTGTTTAAATGCTGATTATTGCTGATTTTTGCTGAATTCAGCAATTTGTGTGAGTTTTAGGCACTTTCCGGCACTTAAACTATCTCTAGGAAAGTAGTGTTGTGATCCTTACTTTCCTACACACTATACTAGTGTAATTCTTGGTTTCTGGCTCATTCTGTATCTCAATACAATGTCTGTCTATGTACGAACTCCGTCAGCATATTTCTGATTTATCTGATAACTGTGCTAACTGTGTTTCGTGCATCATTTAAATCAACAAAGTTTGCATGCAATAATGATATGTCATTTGCAACATATGATGCACATGTATGTATATGGCAATAATCAGAAAGCAATTCAAGTCATTAATTGTAATTCAGCACAATCATTAAGCACTAATCATTGTTTAATAATTGTACGGATGCATGCAAATTTGATAGTTGTCACATTCTCCCCCTGTTAAGAAAATTTCATCCTCGAAATTTAATCTACATTAACTCCTTAGGGTTACCTTATGCGTGTATGGATATGAATAATACCAAAGTGATTATCCATGAAACTGGATCAAGACTTAATCGAATCGGGTGAATCCAAGGACATATTACAACATTAGGAACCCAGCGGTTAAAAGGTATGTGTTTCAGAATTCGATGTCAAAGGATACGAGACGTATGGATGTATAACCTAGTGTAACTTAGTTAACAGGGGTTCAACAAAAGAGGCGTTTTGACCGATATAATTCCAAATGATCGTTTACGATATGCAAATGAGTTCTAGCAACAATAACATCCCGCTAGATGAACTTAGAACCAACAAGCTCAAATGTAAGAGTGTCATGAAAATGATCCGTTAACTTTTGAACAAATAAATGGATAAAATTAGTGTGTTGACATTATTGAATTGCGAGAATACACCGAAATGAAATATACAACCGAATCTGGTGTATCATTGTCTTAATACATAGTTGCATTAAGAGTGTTTAAAAGGCGAGTCAAACATAAAATATACGTAGTTTTGTATGAAACGGATGGCCATGATTAGCACAAGCTACAAGTTTACACCGACACCACAAGGTGTCGTAATGACATAATTCAATAATAGTGGTGACCGAACAAGTTCAACGTGTTTGAGATCAAATGAAAGTGTAATGAAGCAAACCTGAAAATTTGATTCAAACGGCATCGCAGGATTTTTCAATTGAATATGGAAAATCAAAGAACTACTATTTTTGATCGAAGATGAAGAAGGCAATAAATATCACAAGACATTCGACCGATGAATGAAAGAACCGTTAGGAGGTACACTGGAATGTAAAATGGATTCATGTACCATTGTCTTAACACACAATTGCGTTAAGACTGCTTTAATCATGATAAAACAGAGCGGATTTAGAGCAAGTCAATAAATAAACAATTAAATCCGTGTATGAGATGCGTAAACGAGATTAACGCAAGCTTCAATTTAGTGAAAGCATCACCACAAGGTTTCGAAACCAACAAACGATTTAGTGGAGTCGCAGACCGAACAAGTCTACTATGACTCGGAACAAAAGAAACACTTGCTAAAATGAATTTGAATATGATGTTTTGAATACATCATATGGTGTCTTGAATTGAATATGCGAAATGGATAAGTTCAAGCAACCGAACTTGGTTTCAGCGCAATCCGACAATAAACGTATGTATCGACAAGGGAATTTCGGCATGGTTACAAGGACAAACCATGTATGTAACTGAAAAGAAAATAAATTTCAAGAAGGTTTTGTTGACTCAATATCAAGGGGTCGATACTTACAATAATGTAGATTATCCGAGACACAAGGCAATAATCGGATATAGCGAGATAATATTTGTAACTTCGATGAAAACGATCATTAGAAGGGTAGTCACATGTGTAACAAACGATTGCATGTGTATCATATGAAATGATCAAGTACCGAAGCGAATGAGTGTTTGCTCTAATGAAGAAAATTGTCGTGATGCAACTACCATTAAGAGAAATAGAGATGTAAAAATCTACTTGCTAGAAGAAAAAGTGGGAATTTCAATAAAAGAAATTTGAGTACTTTATCTGTTCGGTTAACTGAAATAGCATGCATGACAAAATAATGGTGTTTGCCCGAGTTAATAGACGTGGTTTTTACGAGGTAACCTCTAATGGACTTTGACATAAGTCCCCGAAGGTCCTAAATGCATGTTTCCTAAATTCTCATAGTTTTATATTCTGTGTATAACTGTTTGTGTACCATGTATAAAACACAATATTAGCGTATATCTAAAACAAATTGTTGACTCACTGTTCTTCGGTATACTTTCTTCCTGAATCCGCAGCTGGCGATAACCTGATCGAAGATCGATCTTGGACTGGTAGTTGGATCCTTGCAGTCGGTCGAATAAATCATTAATCCTCGGCAAGGGATACCAATTTCTTGATGGTTAGCTTGTCCAACTCTCGGTATTCGACACACATGCGGAAACTACAGTCCTTCTTCTTGACAAACAGTACTGGAGCTCCCCAAGGTGAGAGGTTTGGCCTTATAAATCCCTTATCTAGCAACTCCTGAAGTTGCGTTGACAACTCTTGCATCTCTGAAGGCGCAAGTCGATAAGGTGCCTTGGCTACATGCGTGGCGCCTGGGACCAAGTCAATGTGGGATTCGACTTGTCGTTGAGGAGGTAATCCTGGCAAGTCTTTAGGGAAGACTTTAGAATATTTCCTTACCACAGGGTTATCTTCGAACTTCGGTTCTTCGGCCTCTTTGTCCACAACATGAGCTAAGAAGGCAACACATCCTTTGCGCAAAAACTTCCGTTCCTTCAAACAACTAATAATCCGTAGAGGCGTATCCTGCTTCTCCCCATGAATCACGATCGTCTCTTTATTCGCCATCGGGATGTCGATAACCTTCTTATGGCATACAATCTCTGCACGATTACTCAACAACCTATCCATCCCAACTACGACGTCGAAGCTTCCTAATTCAACTGGCAGAAGATCTATCGAAAACTCACGCTCTCCGGGATCTAAAACACAGCCTCTAATCACTCCTTTTGCTTTTACTAGCTTCCCATTAGCTAGTTCTATCGAAAATGGGATATCTAACTTACTTGCTACTAAACCAAGTATATTCTTAAACCCTAGAGATATGAAGCTAAAATCGGCACCAGTATCAAACAACACAGATGCATAACGTTGACTAATAGGGGATGTACTGATAACCACGTTTGGATCCTGGCGTGCTTCCCTAGCTCCGATGTTGAGCACTCTTCCACGTGCCTGATTTATTCTTAGGGCAATATTTCCTAAAATGCCCTTTGTCTCCACAGTTAAAACAACCTTGACCACGTCCTTGATCATCACCATTTCCGCCTTGATAGTTGTTGTCGTCGTTGTTTCCTCTGCGATTTCTCCTACCATCTTGACCTCCATTTCAACGTTCAGTACCATGCCAACACGTCTCCCTGATATGCCCCACTTTGCCACAGTTATCACATTTTCCATATTTACATCGCCCGGTATGATGACGTCGACAATTGTCGCACTTAGGTAGGATACCCATGTGCTTTTTCCCTTTTTGGCTTTGTTGTTGTTATTCGCCCGAGTACCCTTCTTAAAATTTGCGAACTTTCTCTTGTTATCTCCAGATGGCTCCACATGAGTCTCCTTCTTCTCCTTCGAGATTGAAAATTTTCCCAGTCTAACCGCTTCTTCAGTGAGCGCCACACTTAAGTCAATAGCATCGGTAATCGTTGGAGGTTTAGATGCTCCCACCATGCTTAGAATCTGAGGTGCCAATCCCCAGATGAAACGTTCGATCCTCTTAAACTCTGGTTCCACCAGATATGGAATAACTCGCGATAAATCATGAAATCTCTGCACATACTCAGCTATCTTTGAACCTTCCATTTTCAAGTTCCAGAATTCAGTTTCCAACTTCTGGATTTCTGCCCTCGAACAATACTTCTTACGCATTAGCTCTTTCAGTTCGTCCCACGTCAAAGCATACGCAACAGTCTCACCCAACGTCTGAACCTGAAGGTTCCACCATGACAGAGCCCCATCTAGAAACAGTCCAGAAATGTACGTGACCTGTTGCTCTGGGCGCATTTACTCAATCGCAAAACAGAATCCGTCTTCTCGACCCATCTCACAAAAGCTACGGTACCCCCAGTATCGTCGAAATCCAGGGGCTTGCAGCCCAAGAACTGCTTATAGGTGTAGCCTGCTACATAAGCAACATCATTCACATAAGGCATTAGCAAAACACACTTGGAAATGTCCAAACGTTTTGTAATGTGTCTTAAGTGACTAAACATTACCATTGGTGGGTTATTTCCTGAGGTACCTCCACTGTGTTCGGAGCGATGGGCCTCGTATTGTGCGATGGCCTGTAAGATGGGCTCTTGTAATTCCGCCTCTGTCGCCGGCAGAGGGTTGTAAGTATCGGTGTTCCTTCGAGGCGACATCTTCTAAGAAGAAGATCAGATAGGTCAGGCCTTATTCGTCAAGTAAGTAAATAGTCGTCCAAAGGTCGTATGTACGTGTATATATAAGCATTCATCATAGCAAGCAATTAGGCATCAACATAATCATAGCACACCATGTAAATCAACAAAGTGTTTAGTGAGTGCATGAAGACTGAGCTTTCATTAATTACCGACCACAATTACATTGTTTACAAAGTGTATTACATCAAGAGGGACATATGGTCACACTACCCATGTCCAATAAGTCTGTCAATATACTAGAATCACCTAATCAAAAGGTGGTCTCCAAAAGGCTTCACAATCTCGGCTCAATAGTAGTGCTCTCACCAAAGGTAATGCAATCTGTATAAAACCAAAAACCAACTATGCTGATGGTGGAAGAGGAGGTGGAGGGAAGGAAAACAAACTACGAACATGTGCGAGCTCATCCTCGAGCTCGTATACACGGCGAAGTAAGTAACTGATCTGCTGCTCGATAGTAAAGAAACGAGCATCAAAACCTGGATAAGGTGTAAGAGCAGCAGGTGAGAGTGCAAAAGGAGAAAAGGATGAATGTGGAGGATAAAAAATATACTGACATAGACAGGGTGGGGGATGTGGTGCCAGTTCAAGCTCCAAAACTCTGCGACTCAAAACCTCAAACTGTAGCTGAAGTGACAGGAGCAACTCATCCCGTGTGTAGCCTTCATAATGTGAGGGATGATAGGGGTCTGAAATCGGCTTAGTGTATGGTATGAACCATTGGAATGGCTTGTACAGCGGTGAAGAAGTGAAGGGAACAAACGGTGTAGACTGAGGGATCTGTGGAAAAGCTGCTGAAGTAAAAGGATCATCACGCGGGTGCTGACCTGAAGTACCTTCCCCTGGACGGGGTGCAAGGATGTCCTGAAAGAAAACAATCGGAAAATCAGTGTGATGGACATTGGACTCTACAGGAGGGAGAGGAGTAACATCAGCGGGTGCGGGTGGAGGAATAAATGGCTCGGCAAAAGGAAGATCAACAGGTGCAGGTACTGGATCGGGAATAGGGAGTGCAATATCTGATAACTCAAACGGAACATGGTCAGGATCAGGAATCGGCTCAAGATCAATAGGTGCAACATCAAGTTGACCCAAAAGGAACAGGAGCTAGCTTAGGAGCAGGCTCTGGGCCGTGGGGAGGTGTGGGATCTCGAGCAGGTGATAGTGCGGCAGACATAACGGTGTCGTCGTCTGAGTCAGTAGCAACAAGCTGCAATCCGGCCGTCTGTAAAGCTGAAGATGTCACAGACTCAAAGGAGTCTGAAACCGAGTGCAAACTGGAATATGAAGGTACCTCAATGACAGGAATCTCAGGAGGTGGGACAACAACAACATCCTCATCTATCTCTCCATCACCCTGGGCGTCGACAGGAGGACCATCAACAAACAAATCAACGTCATCATCAAACAAATCGTCGAAAGGCCAATCCTCGGGAGGAATGACCACAAGAGGAACAGGATCGAGGATCGAAGCCACGATGTGCTCACCATCGGGATGACCAATGATGAGGTGGTCATGGATTGGAACAGGGATGACAAAAGGATCCTCGTCAAGGAAACCATCAGCAAGGGTAAATCATCACGAAAGTCTGGTAGCGCGAATGGCTGGAAGTCGTCCTCGTCCTCGGACAGCATGTCAGGATCACTCTCAGTGTCTGACGTATATATCTCTGGCGCGGGCATAACCACGTCATCTGATGCGACTGCCATCGGGTCGCGTGCATCCGACACTCCCACTCTTTGGGGATGACATGTGTGCCTGTATCGTTGTAATCCTAACATATGTACATATAGTAACCACTAACACTCAGTATATGCAAACAAAGACAATTCATCATGTAATCATGTATTCACATTATCCTTCATGAAACTGTTCTGTCTTTCCTAGTCTACCCCATGCAGACTAAACCACCATTGTGAACTTGCATTGTGTTTCGTGTCTTTCCTTATTGTAAAAATGTTTGTTCCATGGATCTGGGCGTTTTGTGTATGCAATGAAAATCATGTTGTAAATATATTTTCATGAGAGCCCTAATGATTGTAGTCTAGACTCGAGAAAGAATCCTAGTTCGCTACAATCGAAGCTCTGATACCAAACTGTCACACCCTGACTTTTGTGGAAGCGTGATTTGGTGTGACTTGCTTAATATCATTGCATTCAACCATAACAAACATCTATATGATAAAACCATGATGTTCATCCATAAATTAAGTTTCAAAACATTACAATCGTCATTGTTTAACCACAAACCAAGACTTCGAATTTAAGTACATAACAACCCAAGTTTTAAGTTCCAATCCGGACTTAGCAAAAGACACTACTAAAAGCTAGGCTTTGAACTATGTATCTTATCCAAGATAAGATGCACAATCCAAACCCTTCGACACTGGATGACATCTTGTCGCAACTCCCGTCCCCTATATTACCCGGGAATGGGCGGCCGCGGCCAGTTTTGGTGGTATCCGTGTTTATCATTTTGGCAGCGGAATTTACATCAGGACCGTAGTTAGGAAATATTTTATCAGAGTAAAATACCATGCTTTTAATATATTAAACATATGAGAAAATCCCAAGTTTTAAGTACACACATTTTTCATAGGGATGCGCCCTATTTTATTTAATAAAACATCTCTTTATTTTAGGTAACTTTATAGCCACTTTTCCAGGCCTTCAGTGCTGTCCAGCTGGCTTCTATTTGGCTTTCACATTTTGTTACCTGAAACGCGTTTAAAAACATTTTGTCAGTAGGAAATACTGGTGAGTGAATCCCAGTTTAATCAAGTTAAATAAAGCCATTGTACAGTATTGAGGGCGGTCGCGCAATTACATTTGTTTCCATCTACTTTAATTGCCACCCACGGTACTGTCAACCCGACTTGTGGTCATGTTACTACTCACAATATAGTAACAAATTTTGTATACAAAACCCCAACATACCGACGATAATTATAGAATACAAATACTCAATCACTGTTTAATATAGTGTTAATTAAGTGAGGTTTTGCAAAAACAGTTTACAAAAAGGAGATTACTCACATTGCTGTCTTAGGGTTTTCCTTAAGGATTTCCTGGTGATTATCTATAAATTACACAAATGCACACACGTTAGTATAATAACCCAATATTTACATTAGCAATACCCTCCCCGAGACGGCATTCCAACGACTACGTTGGGCAGAACCAGGACAGCCGTTACAGAACCCTGGATCAATCGGGCAACATATCTAATACGTAACCGGGGTTATAATACTTACAACAAGGCAGGGCTTCGCTAATTAGGGGGTATAATGCCCGAAAATCACTTTAGCTATATAGAAATTCGAGAGAGAAAAGAGATTTGGTGCGAGTTGGGACTGAAGCCGATGCCCTAAATTTATAGGGCTGCATTTCGACTTCGTCGCACCCCGCGAAGATGGTAGCCAAGGGCTACGCGGCCCGCGACGTAGGCTGGGTAAGCCCTAGCCTGGCCCAGTCATCGATCTAGCTTCGACACACGTCTGACACGTGGCAGCACCGGGCTGCGCCTCATGTCCCTTCGCTCGTGGCCCGCGTAAGACCAGGGGTAGGTCTTCGCGGCCTGCCACAACCCTAAAAACTGGATTTTTAATTAAATTTAATAAATTTCGGGGCCCGTATTCGTATATGTGGTGTATTTTAGGACATATAGGGATATTTAAAATATATGAGGGGTGATGCGTGTGTGGTGGTATATAATTTTAAGTATATTTTAAGCCCTTTTAACATGTTAGTCAAGTTTTAAATTTATAAAACACGATATTTTACTAACACCAAACACACATATGGGCAAGTGCACCCATCGTGAGCGTAGTATAGTGTTGGCAAGATACCGAGGTCGTCCAAGGACACAAGAGCTTTTAGTACAGGTTTATCCTCAACGTCTAATCAAATCAAAAGTTTAGAAAAAGGTTTTAAACAAGAAAAATAAAACTAACTAAAATGCTGAAAAATAAAATAAAAGAAAAAACAGATAGACAGGATGAATCACTTGGCTCCGCCTCATGTTTAGTGTAACCTTTGATTATTTCCGCACTTTCGCACTATTTAAGAGATTATCTTAGTTATTGTAGTAGGCCCCTATTTTGAAGGTGACGTTACCCTCAACCCAGTAGTTTGAGTCAGCAAGGATACAATCCTAAAGGGTCGGATTATTGAAAGATAATTAATTAAGTTATTAATGCGTATTATGGTAGGCCCCTCTTTTGAAGGTGACGTTACCCTCGGCTAAGTAGTCTGAGTCAGCAGGGATACAGTCCTAAGTAGCCGGGTTAAAGTATTAATAGTAGCTTACATATGAGGGGATCAAAGAGTTTGGACCCCCGCCATCCAATACCGGTGGGTATTGAAGGAGGTCCTACTAAATTTGACCCAGGTCCTTGCAGGATCTATACACTGAACAAGGCAAGACTCTTACCAAACCGTTCCCTTAACCCCCGACCAGGTAGCCAACATACCTCCATATAGACCGTGGAGATATGAATGGTGAAAATCTTTTATTTTATATAGACAGTAAAATAATGCCAAGACACCACGGACAAACGATAAGGAAGAATCACCTTCAACATAAGAAACTAGTTATTAAAGTCATTAATACATAACCAAGTAAAAAGTGCGAAAAGATTAAAAATAAAAAGTATTACACTAGACACTTGTCTTCACCAAGTGATGTATGAGACTTAGGCAAACATGGCCTTTGATTGTCAAGAACTCTTACGATCAATCTTGGATCCCGAGACGACTCACACACTCTATGATGGACAATGGATGATGGTGGTGGATGATGGTGTTGTGATGGTGGTGGGTGGTGGGTGAAGTGTGAGAGAGGTGGTGTGCCAAGGGATGGTTTGCAAATGAGCCAAGCACCCCTATTTATAGCCTGAACAGTAGCTCGGGCACGGCCCCGTGTCCATCCTCCTTATCTGTCTTCATTAATTGCTCTTGTCTGCATTAATTGACCACGGCCCCGTGTCCGCTGGGCACGACCCCGTGTGCAGAAGCATATCTGTACTATCAAGATTTGCCTGGATTCTGCGAATCTTATAGTTGACCACGGCCCCGTGTCCACTGAGCACGGCCCCGTGGTGGGCGATAGAAGCTTCTACAGCTTTGTCTTTTATGCTGACACTTGGGCACGCCCCCGTGTTCACTGAGCATGGGGCGTGTTCAGCCTTCTGTTCTCTTGTTTTGCTTGGGAAGATGCTTTCGGGGAGGTTGGGCATGCCACGTTTGTTCCTTTTCTTGTATTTATGTTAGATTTATCTGCCTTTTTGCTTCTTTTGTTAATTTGAGCTCATTTAATCCTGAAAATACAAAAGGAAGACAAAAGCACACTTTTTCCAACATTAGTACTAAAAAAGGGTTAGTTTTATGCCCCAATTGATGTAATTTATATGTTGCATTTTGCACACATCAAATACCCCCACACTTGAATCTTTGCTTGTCCTCAAGCAAAACTCTTTATAATATGGCTTTACACTCCCAAATGGAATAGGTAGAAGAGAAGGTTTTTGGGCTTGTCATAGAGTGTCGGGATTTCCAAGATTCTTTATAAAGTTTCATTTTTATTTATTTACAATCCTATTCGTCATGATTTATTTAAAACTTTTCATAAGATAAATTACTTATTCGGGCATAACATGCCTCTTTAAAATTCTATTTATATACAAGTTCACATACCTCACGGGGGATCACTCAACACTCGGCCGAAGATGTATTTTAGTGAATCACTCGAGAGCGGCATGGAACTTATTCCTACCATAGGCTTGCCAAGCAATCAATCATCCTTTTTAACTATATACCTTTGTAAATATCAAGAGGACTTTTGGGTGAAGGGTTAGGCTTGGGTTAAAGGTAGGTGGTTGGGTTAGTGGTTAGTAGAAAAGGGCGAAAAAGCGTAAAAAGCGTCGGTTTTCGTAAGACTTTTTATTTTTGCAATTTTTTTATTTGGATGAAGCTATTATTCAAACAAAGTTATTTTTGATGAACTTGCTTGTTTATTTCTTTTGCTTCATCATCAACATTTTTTTTTTTGAAAAGTCATACGAAAAACCGAGCTTGTTACTAAAACAAAGGGTTAAAAATAAAAAAAGGTTTTGGTGGGTGAAAGGGAGTTTGGTTTGGGTTAAGAAATGAAAAGGTTTAGGCTCAAAGGGGTTAACTAGTGGGATTTTGGGCAGGTGGTAAAAAAAAGAAAAATAATGGTGTAGAAATAAAAAGGGTTAGTCCTAATGCCTCCATCATTTACTTACTCGGGTTTAAGTTGGTAAGGACCGGGAATGTATCGTCGTGGCAAGTTCTAGAGTTGTAAGAACCAAGCGGCTATTCACACAAGAAACGAAAAATGAGCATTTAGTTTAAAGATATGTATTTGTATGCTCAATAAATGCTCAAAACTGACTTTTGTGGGAATGGGTTTTTATGTGATCAAGTATATATAATTAAATTTTAACTAAGCTTGTCATGCCTTTTCATAATTTTCTTATGTTGGTTCTTTTTATCACGACGCTATCGGTTGTAAATTTGTAAAAATATAACCTTTTTAGAATTTTGAAATTCCCAAATTAAACCTAGACAAGTAAAAAAATGAAAATTTTTGAAAATTTTTTTTGGGGTGATTAGCGGTTCCAATAGAGTTTTGTGTAAGGCTTGTAATTAGGACTTGCAAGATTCAAAGTTTTAGCATCCCCCCACACTTAAATTACACATTGTCCTCAATGTGTCCCAAAAATAAGTTTTTAGGTTGATTGAATCTGTAAAAGGTGTGAAAAAGCAAAATTTTATGTTACTGGGCGTCTGGACACGGCCCCGTGGTGTCCGGGCACGGCCTCGTGTTCAGGTGCCAGTAACAAAAAGTTGAAAAAAGAAACAGAAGCCTGGACACGGGGGTGTGTTGGGTGAACACGGCCCGTGTCCAGTTTACCTGAACTGGGCATTTTCTGCAGACTGTGCAGTACGGGGCCGTGTTGGGCGGGCACGGCCCGTGCTGAACCTGCTGTAATGAAGAAAATTTGTCGGATGGCCCTGTTTTCGTGCATGGGGTGCTGGTTCAAGTTTCCCTTGTTATCCTTCACCATCCCGAGTGTGTTTTACTCATTACAACATCTTCCAAACACCAAATTAGCTAAAACCATCATTCATTAAGTCATAGAGAATTACATAATAATCCTAAAAATTAAAATACTAGATAGTTAGGTCAAAGAAACACAAGAAATCTAAACCAAGAAGTTCTAGCCTACTACTTATTTTATTTGCAAAATTTCCGAAAAGATAAATCCCTCGGTTAGATGTGGCTTGAAAAACTTCTTTCTCCGGGCATGGGTTCCTCACACGTCGGCGAGCTATTCTTCTATCTCCCTAGGGAGAAGAAAGGTGGGCTCATTGGCATTGGTTTGAGGGGGTGCAACCTCCACCGGGACTTCTTGTAGATCTTCAAGAGGAGGTTCCGCTGGAATGTCGTCCTAACCGGTAGGATTGTTGATTCCAAGTGCTAGGTTCCAATCCTCTTGAGGGAGGATTGGTTCCATGGGAGGTGTTACAAGAATATTTAACCTCTAGTGCAAGAGGTTTATTTCTTGAAAACTGTTTTCCAACCCCACCGTAAGATAATTTATACGGTCTATTAGGACCTCCTCTACCGAAGTCATCTCGTCAAGAGCTTCACGTAATGCTATCACGTAACATACGAGAGTCGCTTCGATTGATGACCTTCTCTCCCTTCGACTGTTTCTGGAGTGCGCAGAAGAAGTTCCACTGTTTTGACTAGACATTCTATGAAAACAAACCAGAAATAGTTCATTTTAAATGAAACAGTACATCGGACACGGCCCCGTGTTCAACTTTCTGCAGATTTTCGGAACAAGGAATCTTGGAATTATAAATTTTTTTTCCAACTTATGAAGCATTTTTTAACAGAAATAACTTAAAAAAATGTTGCACAACTTATTTTTAGCAAGATTCCTTGGACAAAAATCTAATAATCAACACAATAAAGCTTGAGAGCAAGCTTCAATGGAGGTGTTGAGACAAGAAAGATGAAGAAGAAGGCAATGGATAAAAGAGGAAAGGACAAGATGTTTGTTAGAACCTTCTTTTAGAAAATACCTAGGATGGTAGGTGAGAAGATCCTCTCAAATCTCTGTCCCTGGATGGTCCAAATGTGCAGGTTTCTTGGCTGCATTTATAGAAAACGACAGCATGCTGGACACGGCCCCGTGTCGACTGGACACGGCCCCGAGTGCAAGCAAGATCCTGACACATTTTGTCCGTATTCTGACTAAAAGTCAGAAAGGAATCTTTTGGTGGACACGGGGGCGTGTTGACCTGGGCACGGCCCCGTGTCGAAAGGCTGTGTATGAAGTTTGTCTATTTTTAAGGAACATTTTCCGGATCGGGCGGTTCCTTACTGGATGGAACAACCCCAAAGTGCCTAAGATACCTTAATTGGTCTAGATTAAGACGAGAACACAAGAGGTTGTCGGTGAGGGTGATTCCTATGCTATATGTAGGTGGACAAGTCCAACCCTTTCCCGGGCTCTCGTTAAAGAAGGTGTATGCCGAATCGCTCAGGTCTATATATGCATTGAACGAAGTCGATGGGGAGTCCTTCACGGCACAATCGACACAGGGATGACTATCGCTCAAGTCCTCACTAGAGTTAGAGGTAACGTTGGTAACAACGAAGTTGTTTGTATGCGATCCCAACAATGCTTCTTGGTTATCGTCTTGAGATAAATTATTGAAATCTATCCTAAGTTCTTCTAACCAATTAAGAATTAAATCTTCCATTTGAAATAGTTCATCAAGAAGCATTTCTCCTAGAAGATCCGGTTGAGAGCATTCGAGGGAGAGATAAGGATTATTTTTACTTTCGCCCCTCTTAAGGCTACATGAAAACAATGGGTCTATATAGCGGGGCTTATAATTTAGAAAATAACATTCTAATTCTTTATGAGAGCCACCACATATTTGACACCACGTACCATAAGAATGCCAAAAGTAAAAAATATCATTATCACTCATGTTTGTGTCAGAAATTACCAACCGTCGGGATCTTACGGTTCTGTTTTCAGTAACTGAATCTTGGGCACGGGGCGTGTTGGGTGGGCACGGCCCCGTGTTCAGCTTACTGTCTGACTTAAAACAGGATTGCCAGTTCCAATGATTGGGCACGGGGCGTGTTCAGCGGGCACGGCCCGTGCTGAGTTCTGCAGAAGCTGAAAAACTAAGAAAAATCCTAAAAAAATAGAAAAATAAGAAAAACGATTAGGCCGTTGATTCCCAACTTTCTTAAAATCCTTGTGTCCCCGGCAGCGGCGCCAAAAACTTGATGCGTGTGTGGTGGTATATAATTTTAAGTATATTTTAAGCCCTTTTTACACGTTAGTCAAGTTTTAAATTTATAAAACACGATATTTTACTAACACCAAACACACATATGGGTAAGTGCACCCATCGTGAGCGTAGTATAGTGTTGGCAAGATACCGAGGTCGTCCAAGGACACAAGAGCTTTTAGTACCGGTTTATCCTCAACGTCTAATCAAATCAAAAGTTTAGAAAAAGGTTTTAAACAAGAAAAATAAAACTAACTAAAATGCTGAAAAATAAAATAAAAGAAAAAACAGATAGACAAGATGAATCACTTGGCTCCGACTCGTGTTTAGTGTAACCTTTGATTATTTCCGCACTTTCGCACTATTTAAGAGATTATCTTAGTTATTGTAGTAGGCCCCTCTTTTGAAGGTGACGTTACCCTCAACCCAGTAGTTTGAGTCAGCAAAAATACAATCCTAAAGGGTCGGATTATTGAAAGATAATTAATTAAGTTATTAATGTGTATTATGGTAGGCCCCTCTTTTGAAGGTGACGTTACGCTCGGCTAAGTAGTCTGAGTCAGCAGGGATACAGTCCTAAGTAGCCGGGTTAAAGTATTAATAGTAGCTTACATATGAGGGGATCAAAGAGTTTGGACCCCCGCCATCCAATACCGGTGGGTATTGAAGGAGGTCCTACTAAATTTGACCCAGGTCCTTGCAGGATCTATACACTGAACAAGGCAAGACTCTTACCAAACTGTTCCCTTAACCCCCGACCAGGTAGCCAACATACCTCCATATAGACCGTGGAGATATGAATGGTGAAAATCTTTTATTTTATATAGACAGTAAAATAATGCCAAGACACCACAGACAAACGATAAGGAAGAATCACCTTCAACATAAGAAACTAGTTATTAAAGTCATTAATACATAACCAAGTAAAAAGTGCGAAAAGATTAAAAATAAAAAGTATTACACTAGACACTTGTCTTCACCAAGTGATGTATGAGACTTAGGCAAACATGGCCTTTGATTGTCAAGAACTCTTACGATCAATCTTGGATCCCGAGACGACTCACACACTCTATGATGGACAATGGATGATGGTGGTGGATGATGGTGTTGTGATGGTGGTGGGTGGTGGGTGAAGTGTGAGAGAGGTGGTGTGCCAAGGGATGGTTTGCAAATGAGCCAAGCACCCCTATTTATAGCCTGAACAGTAGCTCGGGCACGGCCCCGTGTCCATCCTCCTTCTCTGTCTTCATTAATTGCTCTTGTCTGCATTAATTGACCACGGCCCCGTGTCCGCTGGGCACGACCCCGTGTGCAGAAGCATATCTGTACTATCAAGATTTGCCTGGATTCTGCGAATCTTATAGTTGACCACGGCCCCGTGTCCGCTGAGCACGGCCCCGTGGTGGGCGATAGAAGCTTCTACAGCTTTGTCTTTTATGCTGACACTTGGGCACGCCCCCGTGTTCACTGAGCACGGGGCGTGTTCAGCCTTCTGTTCTCTTGTTTTGCTTGGGAAGATGCTTTCGGGGAGGTCGGGCATGCCACGTTTGTTCCTTTTCTTGTATTTATGTTAGATTTAGCTGCCTTTTTGCTTCTTTTGTTAATTTGAGCTCATTTAATCCTGAAAATACAAAAGGAAGACAAAAGCACACTTTTTCCAACATTAGTACTAAAAAGGGTTAGTTTTATGCCACAATTGATGTAATTTATATGTTTCATTTTGCACACATCAAGGGGTGTCGAAAATTATTTAGGAGGCTTGTTATATCCTCCCCACCTTGTTTTAGAGCTCATCCTCGAGATCTACTAGAACAGGTGTGGATATTTCTTTTGCATTTCTGATTCTAGCTCCCATGTGTATTCTGGTCCTCTTTTGGAGTCCCATTTTTCCTTGAATAGAACTAATCTCTTCTGCTTGAGGTTCTTAACTTTTCTGTCTTCAATCTGTAGAGGTCTTTCCACAAATTTTAACTGCTTATTTACCTCTATGTCCTTAAGAGGCACTACCAGAGATTCATCAGTTAGACATTTCTTGAGATTAGATATGTGAAAAACATCATGTATTCCTGCCATTTCCTCTGGAAGTTGTAGTTGATACGCTACAGATCATATTCTTCTAATAATCTCAAAAGGTCCAACATACCTGGGGCTTAGCTTTCCCCTTTTGATGAATCTTACCACTCATTTCCAAGGAGAGACTTTCAATAATACTTTGTCTCCTACTTGAAATTCCAACGGCTTTTGTCTGTTATCTGCATAACTTTTCTGTCGGTCACGTGCTGCTTTCAGTCGTTCCTTGACTTGGATAATCTTGTTAGTCGTTTCTTGTATTATCTCTGGTCCAGATAGTTGTTTTTCCCCAATTTCTGCCCAACAGACTGGGGTTCGGCACTTTCGTCCATAGAGTGCTTCGAAGGGTGCAGCATTAATACTTATGTGATAACTGTTATTGTAAGAAAATTCTATTAATGGTAAGTGATCGTCCCAATTACCTCCGAAATCAATTACACAAGCTCTAAGCATGTCCTCCATTGTCTGAATTGTCTTTTCGATTTGTCCGTCCGTTTGAGGTTGATAGGTTGTGCTTAGATTCAACTTGGTTCCCATTGCTTTTTGTAAACTTGTACAAAAATGAGAGGTAAAACGGCTATCCCTATCAGAAACAATTGATAAAGGAATTCCATGTAATGAAACTATTTCATTTACATACAGCTTAGCTAACTGTTCCATACTGAAAGTTTCTTCATTGGTAGGAAATGAGCTAACTTAGTTAGCATGTCTATAATCACCCAGATTATATCATTACCTTTCCTTGTTTTGGGTAATTTGGTAACAAAATCCATTGTTATCAATTCCCATTTCCATACTGGCATTTCTAACTGCTGCAATAAACCTGAGGGTTTCTAGTGTTCAGCTTTGACTTGGGAATAGGTTAAGCACTTAGAAACATAAGCTGCTATATCTTTCTTCATTCCTATCCACCAGAAGTTCCTTCTTAAGTCCTGGTACATCTTATCACTTCCAGGATGCATCGTATACTTAGACTTATGGGCTTCCTCTAATATATGGTGGCGTAGGTTTCCTGATTTAGGTATCCACATTCTTTTCTTATGGAATCTCCAAATTCCATCTGTTCCTTGTTCTAATTCCTTAATCATTCCTTTTAATTTTTCAGTATCATCCTTGATTACTGATTCTTGTGCTTTTTCTAATCTGTTCATTTAAATCTATCTGTAGATTTAATTTAAGAGAACGCACTCTTTTTGTCTTTTCATGATACTTTCGACTTAAAGGATCAGCTACCACATTAGCCTTTCCTGCATGATACTGGATATTACAATCATAATCACTAAGAATCTCCATCCAGCGTCTTTGTCTCATATTCAACTCCTTTTGCCCGAAGACATACCTTAAACTCTTATGGTCGGTGAAAATGGTAAACTTACTGCCGTAAAGGTAATGTCTCCAAATCTTAAGGGCAAAAATTATGACTGCTAATTCCAAGTCATGAGTTGAATAATTCTCTTCATGATTCTTAAGTTGTCTAGACGCATAGGCTATAACCTTTTGACGTTGCATCAACACACATCCATAACCTAACTTAGAAGCGTCACAATAGACTACAAAGTCTTCAGTTCCTTCTGGTAACGCTAGTATGGGTGCGTTGGTTAATCTTTGCTTAAGAATTCTAAAGGCTTCTTCTTGTTTTGGTCCCCATTCAAACTTAACAGATTTACAGGTTAGCTTAGTTAAGGGAACGGCTATTCTAGAAAAATCTCGAATAAATCTTCTATAATAACCGGCCAATCCTAAGAAACTTCCAACCTCGGTTGGTGACTCAGGGGTTTTCCATTTGGTAATTGCCTCGATCTTGGTGGGATCCACATGAATTCCTTCATGATTAACTAAATGTCCAAGAAACTGTACCTGTTCTAACCAAAACTCGCACTTTGAAAACTTAGCATAAAGCTTTTCTTTTCTCAATAAACTTAAAAGTGCATGCAAATGCTTTGCATGCTCCTCTTTATTCCTAGAGTAAATAAGAATATCATCTATAAAGACAATTATGAATTTATCCAAATATGGCTTACATATTCGGTTCATCATGTCCATAAATGTGGCTGGGGCATTGGTTAAACCAAATGGCATGACAGTAAATTCATAATGGACATACCTTGTTCTAAATGCGGTTTTAGGAATGTCCTCTTCCTGTACCTTTAATTGATGATATCCTGATCGTAAATCGATCTTTGAGAAAAATCGAGCTCCTTGCAACTGATCGAACAGATCATCGATTCTTGGTAATGGGTATCAATTTTTGATCGTGACCTTGTTCAATTCGCAGTAGTCAATGTACATACACATTGATCCGTCTTTCTTCTTAACAAATAAAATCGGTGCTCCCCATGGCGATGAGCTCGGCTGTATGAATCCTTTCTCCAACAATTCGTCTAACTGTTTCTTTAGTTCCTGCATTTCTGCGGGTGCCAAACGGTAAGGTGCTTTGACAATTGGTGCTGTTCCCGGTAGCAGATGGATTCTGAATTCAAATTCTCTGTCCGGCGGTAATCCTGGTAATTCTTCTGGAAACACATCTGGAAACTGAGATACTACTGGAATATCTTTCAGTTCTTTTCGTTTAGTGTTAGTGATTATGGAAATCAAATACACTAATGACCTTTTTCTTATATAACTTGATGTTTTCATCACAGAGATGAATTTTGTAGATTTAGATGGCTTATCTCCTTTAATTGTGATCTTTTCACCCCTTGGTGAATTTACTTGGATCGACTTTTGATTACATAGAATACTGGCTTTATTGGCTATTAACCAATCCATTCCTAATACAACATCAAATCCTGCCAGATTCATTGGGTAAAGGTTTGCGATAAACTTTTGATTTAAAAATTCTATTCTTGCTCCCTGCAAGATTTCAGAAATCTTAATGGTTTCTCCATTCGCTGTCTCTACTAGACATTCGTGTGGAAGTTTAGTTAATGGTTGATTGAGAAGCTTGCAAAATGAAGCATTAATAAAACTTTGGTTCGCACCAGAGTCAAATAATACTTTAGCAAAAACATCATTAACTAAAAACGTACCGGCTATCACATCCGGAATCATCTTAGCTTCTTCTGTAGTCAGAACAAAAGCTCTAGCATTTTTGGTAGTCTTATTGCCCATGGCTGGAACTAGTTTCGGACAGTTCGGCTTGATATGACCTTTTTCTCCACAGTTGAAGCACATCCCATTATTAGGTTTCTTCCTACAATCTTCTTCCTTGTGTCATGGTATCTTGCAGAAATTGCAATAGGTGGAGCATTTTCCTTAATGCTTCTTCTTGCAGGCTTTAGAATAAGGTGCATAGGTAGAACCTATATTTTCCCCACGGTTGGAATTACCGTAGCGGAATTCCTGGGTAAGCCTTTGAGCTAGGTTCCTTCTTTGGTCTTCTTCTCGTGTACGCACTAACTCATCTGTCAAGGTATTTGCTAGTTCTACAGCTTCTTCTATAGTTTGAGGTCTAGTTGCCTTGACTACATGCCTAATCTCACTGATTAATCCCCAGATATAACGGGAGATTAGTACTGGTTCTGGTGATGCAAGGGTTGGCACTATTCTAGCATATTCAAAGAATAATGTAGTGTAACCCTTAGTATCTACTCCAGTCATTCTAAGGTTTAAGAACTTATTTGCTATCTGTTCTTTTTCATTAGGAGGGCAGAATTTTCTTTCTACCATATTCTTAAATTCTTCCCATTCCATATTGTAAACCCTGTCACTTCCCCTAGACTGGAGGATAGTATTCCACCATTCTAAGGCTGAGTTCTTAAACAGATTGGAAGCAAACATTATCTTATCCTCTTCTGCACACTTGCTTATTTTTAAGATTGCCTCAGTCTTTTCTATCCAGCGTAGAGCTGCAACGGCCCCTTCATTGCCCGAGAATTCCATTGGTTTACAAGACCATAATTCTTTATAAGAACAACCATAAGACATGGTTCTTCTTCTTTTGGGAATGGGCACTTGAAGTATTGGTCCATTGTTTACGCTGTGTTCTACTTCAGTTGGTCGCTTACTGCCATTGTTACTTTTATTATCTGCATCCCTAACTGTTTTGATAATATATGGCATTGCATCTATTATCCCTTGTGCCGCTATGTGTTGGATGGCACTGTTATCCACTTGGTTTCCATTATTATCGTGTTCTGGTTATCATTATTCGGGTTATTGTCATTCTGGTTTTCCTGGTTCACTTCGTTGTCCATCTGAATTTTGAACATTTGCCACATATTAATATCACAAGATAATATTTAATCAATCACACAACACTCATATTGATCAAAATCGTCGAACATTGCGACTTACTCTTTCTTATATATTATGCATCTAATACAAACTGGATCTGGAAATTAAAATTACAATACTATTATGCATCCATAACTATTATCTAGAGATATATATATATATATACATATATATATATATTTTCAAGCATACACACATAATATATATTATTATTTTATTAGTGCTACCATCATCACTAATATGGGTTCATCCAGAACTCCATATTACACTCGTCATACTTCCAGACGAGTCGTTCTCTGTTTTGTCTCATCCTGTCACTACCTTCCAAAATTTCCTCACCAAAGGTTCGGAGTTCTTATACATTCTCTGCACTCATTGGGGGTGCAGGGGCTGGTACTGGGTTTGGGAACTGGGGCATGGGTTCCTGATAAGGCTAAGGATTCTCTAAAATTTCCCTAATGTATTCATCGTTATCATAGTAGGGATCTATAGGGTCCAAATCTGGGTAGGCTGCTAGGTTTGGCATATGTTCGTCTTCTGGTACTGGGTAGCATTGCTGGTAGTCCCTATGGTCGTCAAACCACGGGTCGTAGTCTGGGTCTAAGGGATTAGGTGCTGGTACTCTAGGTATCTCATCTGGATTGAAATCAGGCATTGGGATTTGATTTTCTAGATTGTTTTCAATTTCCATTGGCTGGGTGGGAAACAATGGTAAGGGCTGGGGTGCTATGAGTTGCTCCAGGTTAGGGTCTGCAGCTGTGGTTGCTAGGATATGGAAATTTGCTAGACTCCTATTGAGCATATCCTGGGTGTGAGTATATGTTTCTCTCTTGGCGACTGCTACAGCACGCTGTTGTTGTAACTTTTTCATTCTTTTCCTACGTTCATGCGCTCCTCTACTGAACCATCATCTCTTTTTTTAGGAGGGAATGGCTCTTCAGACTGAGCCTTAAACACGAATATCCCATCTTCATTGTCAGCTGAATACCATGAGAGGGAAGGCTGTGAAGAGGTGCCTTCGCTCCTAGGTGAGCTGGACAACTGACGGTAGGCGTCGGAAGGTCCTTGGTCGCTCATACTCTAAACTAAGAAATAGTCAAATAACACACAACGATAAAATACAAATATGCACGTAGTTCTGTAGAAAATTTCCTAACATATTGAATAATATCTTTGGTGATAGCAGAACACTTCTGTGGCTGAATCAGTGGCTTAGCTCTGATACCACCTTCTGTCGCAACCCCCGTCCCCTATATTACCCGGGAATGGGCGGCCGCGGCCAGTTTTGGTGGTATCCGTGTTTATCATTTTGGCAGCGGAATTTACATCAGGACCGTAGTTAGGA
>JARYGA010046231.1:0-18973 GCA_030545235.1 Helianthus tuberosus
TTGATCGATTTTAAGTCCAATTCACTCAGGGATTTGTTAACTCTATGTTTTGCTCAATATATGTGAGTTTCAGGCCATTTCAATCGTAAAACAATGTCCAAATCAGAAAAGAATGAGTAGAAGTAAGAAAATCCGATGATTTCAAGCTGCAATGGTATGAACTCCTTGTCCTGAGCTCTGATACCACTTGTTGGATCGTGTTCGTGACCCTAAACAGTCAGTAAAGGCAGTTCATCATCATTTACTAAGGCGGAATCAAAGTAAACAATGTCACACAACTTGTTTTCTTTTCAATTCTTCTCTATTACTGATTTCCGAGTCTTTACAATGATTTCTGATGAAATTTTGGCAGCACCTTGACTCACATACACAATCAGGTTCGCTTCAAATGACTACACACACCACCTATTTATAGTTGTTGCTAGTTCGCTTGAGGATGACATAATTCGGTTTCAAGCGAGCTCATATCAGTTGATTTCGCTTGAACTGCATTTTGTTCCTTTCAAGCGAACTACCTCACTAATACACGTACAAACTCTAATTCTAACCTTGTTGTGTGTTCGTTCATTCTATCTAGACATAAGACTCAATTAAGACGAAGTTAACAGACATTCAATGCACCAACAGACTCCCCCTTGGATGTTGACGAAGTCTTCGGCGTCGAGTCTTTAGTCTTAGTCTCTCTCCGAATTAATTTCTCATTGTAAAAGCTCTCTTCAATCTTTATCTACAAACTTTAATCTTCAATCTCCCATTTGATTGTTGATCCAGAATTCTGACTCCCCCTTTCGCAGACTCCCCCTCTAGGAATGCTGGGACTTGAATTCTGGTTCAAACTTTGACGTTTTGATGCTGTTGGAAACTAGATTCCTGCATAATCTCTACCCAAATATAAGATATATGACAATAACACTTTCAATCCAAACTTACCATTCAACTTTCAGTGTTAGAAATCCACTTAAGTATTTAGGTTCAAGTTAATGACCCTGATTACTCAATTAATCTACCAAGTCCAACTAAATGACCTTAGTTGATCAGAGATAAATCACACTGACATTCAGTTCAATTTGTTTTTCTGAAAATTTACAAATTTCAATTTAATGAACTTGCTTTAACTTTCCATTTTCACAAACTTATCATGTTTTAGCTCACGACTCATCCTCTAGTCCAGAAACTTCCTGCATCTGCTTCAATTAGAATCTGAAGATCAACTTTCCACTTTGGTTTGTCAAAAATAAAGTAGAAGTGTAAAATCTTTTTGGATTTTGAATAAAGTTCTAAACTAGAAATGAAATACAGAACTAAAATGCAGTAAAAATAAACTATTTACAAACATATTTTTGTTTGAGCGTGTTAGGGAATCATATCAGCTATTCGACAAATCACAAGTACCGTTAAGCTTTAATTACATATACAGAATTAAACAATTCGCTTAAATTGTCGATATACTGATCCACTTTAAATTCTCACACACATTTCAATCTGTTCAGGATATGGATTTAGTGTTTTAGAGACTTCAACTTATTCATGTGTCCCACCTCTTGAATATACTCCCGTATCCAGATCCCAATATTCAGTCTTACAGGTGAGTATACCACAGATGATATCTGTAAGGGAAATAAATTATATAATAGTACGAAAACGTGAGAGCTCAGGTCAGAACTACCATTCAGTAGAGAGATCACGAATCGACTTGGGTGTGTCCCCTTTAGAGGATCTTTTATTACAACAGCATTGATTAGCAATTTTATTGTCTTATCATTTATGCTGAGGGTGATGCTATGTTTCAAGCATTACGGAAAGTATTATTCAAGGACTAGGTCAGAACTTCCATTCAGCAGAAGTCCTGGAATAATACCCCAGATATCACTGAGTATAAAGACCTAGTATATCAGAAAGATGAATCTTTCAAACAAGATTTCAGGGGTTACCTATATATCCAAGTAGTGTTCCCCACGAAATAAGTAAGTAAGATTTTAAGTTTATATCCCGAACAAACCTACTAAATGTGTAAAAACCTATCGGCACATCATCAGCGAGACTGTTTAACGCATTTAAACATTCCAATTCTTTAGCATACCGTAACTGTCAAGCCGATGTACTATCATTTTTCCCTTTTTACACAAACTCTTTTCTGGTTTTCTATTGTTTTTGGATTTTTGAAATATCTCATGTTTTTGTATTTTTGTCATTTTTTTAATGTTTTTGTATTTTCTGAAAAATTACCCTATCTCTCCCCCTAAATACCAAAACAGGTAAAAAATCGACAAACCATTGCAGATTGCTTCTCAACATCATCTACAATATCTCCTTCATCAACGCCAATAATCTCCTCCAACACCGATAAAAGCTTCATACCATTCAATTTTAACAAATATTGAAAACGAGTTTTATCAAATGCTTTGGTATGTAAATCAGCTTTTTGTTCGTCAGTGTGGATTTTCTCAATTCGTATCAACTTCTTCTCGAAACAATCACGAATGAATTGATGACGAATTTCAATGTGTTTGGTTTTAGCGTGATGAACATGATTTTTAGTAATGTTAATCGCTGCCTCATTATCAACAAAGATAGGGGTGTTTAGAAATTGCAAACAGTAGTCGCGCATCTGTTGCAGGATCCACAAGATCTGTGAGCAGCAACTGCTAGCAGATACATACTCCGCTTCACATGTGGATAAAGCCACAGAGGTTTGCTTTTTGCATTGCCAGGTAACCAATCTTGATCCAAAGAACTGGCACCCTGCTGTTGTTGATTTAGCATTAACTTTGCAGCATCCGAAATCGGAATCGGAATACCCTTCGAGCGTGAAATCGCCTTCTCTTGGATACCACAACCCCAATGATGGAGTTCCTTTTAGGTAGCGTAATATCCTTTTCACAATCACCATATGCGAAGCTCTCGGGTTAGATTGAAATCTTGCTGCGAGGTAGGTTGGGTACATAATATCGGGTCTTGAAGCTGTCAAATACATCAGCGATCCGATCATGGAACGTTACATCGTTTCATCTACCTTCTCTCCGGTGAGATCAGGGTTTATCCCATGATTCGTTGCTAATGGGGTGGAAGCTGGAGTAGAACCTGACATCCCGAATTTCTCCAAGATATCATGAACGTACTTTGTTTGATGTATGAAAATTCCTTTGGGTAGTTGATCAATCTGCAGACCCAAAAAGAATTTCATCTCACCCATCGATGACATTTCGAATTTCTGCTTCATAACACGTTCAAAATCTTTGCACAAATTTTCATTCGTTGACCCAAATATGATGTCGTCCACGTAAATTTGAACTATCAGAAGATGACCGTCGACCTCTTTGGTGAAGAGAGTGGCATCCACTTTTCCACGGATAAAGCTGTTGGCTAGTAAGTGTTGAGACAATGTCTCGTACCAAGCTCTCGGGGCCTGGTGTAAACCATACAGCGCTTTGTCTAGCAAGTAGACCTTGTCTTTGTGGATTGGATCGGTGAAGCCCGGTGGCTGACCGACATATACCTCCTCTTTTACCTTCCCGTAGAGAAAAGCCGATTTTACATCTAACTGATATACTTTGAAAATTTTCGAAGACGCAAATGCTAGAAAGATTCTGATAGCTTCTTGTCTAGCAACTGGAGCATACACTTCAGTGAAATCTATCCCCTCCTGCTGACTGAAACCCTGGACTACAAGTCGAGCTTTGTTGCGAACCACAACTCCTCTATCGTCTCTCTTACACTTGAACACCCACTTGGTGTTGATCTTCCTCTGACCATCAGGCAAGTCTACTAACTTCCACACACCTAACTTCTCGAATTAGCTCAGTTCCTCCTGCATCGCATTGACCCAAGAATCTTCAGTAAGCGCCTCTTTATAAGTCCTTGGTTCAACCTACGAGATGAAACAACTCAATGAGAATTCAGTTTGTAAAGGATCAACTTTTGTATAAAAACATGTAAGCCCTTGATCAAGCTGTCTTCGAGTGCGGACGCCTGTTTGCAATTCTCCAATGATCAGTTCCTCTGGATGATATGAAAGAGTTCGTGGCATGACTTCGCCTGAAACATCTACCTCACCTTCCAGATTAGTAACATTCTGATTTACACCTTGTTCACTGACTGGGTTTGTTTGACTTGAAATCTGAATTTGCTCCCCCTCAGAATCTGAATCACCACGATCAAATACTGGCATGTTCTCAGATTCTTGATTATCATTCTGTGCCATCTGATTATCTTGAGCAACTTCATTTTGTTGGACATCATCATGTTCACCAGCATTGCTTGGACCTGCTTCATCATCATTTGAAGTTTGTCGCGGTCTTCTTGAATACTCAGCTGGGAACCTTTCTTGCGATTCTTCATACTCTCTCAAAATATCCAACTCATCAAAGAAATCTTCTTCTTCTTCTTGTTCTTCCATCATGTCAAACGAATCCCACAACTTGTCATAATGATAACGCCATGAATCTCCAGGATTCTGCGGCGGCATTGTATAACCTTGACATTCAACATTGGGAGCTTCAATAATCCGCTTCAAACTTGGAACAAAGACCCGTCTTTGTGGACTTGAGTAACCCACAAATATTCCTTCAATACTCTTTGGACCAAACTTGCCAAAAGGCTCTAGAACAGTACAGGGTGACCCAAACGGTTCAAGATACTTCAGATTTGGTTTGCGGTTATTGATCAACTCAAAGCATGTTTTGTTGAATTTCTTAATAGTGAGAACTCTGTTGAGTGTATAGCATGCGGCGGAAACTGTTTCTGCCCAAAAATTTATCGGTAGCTTTGAATCAGCAAGCATTGTTCTAGCCGTTTCGATTAGTGTCCTGTTTTTACGTTCTGCAACTCCATTCTGCTGAGGAGTGTACGGAGCACTAAACTCATGCAATATGCCTCTTTCATCACAATATTCTTCCATCTTTTTGTACTTGAATTCAGTACCATTATCACTTCTAATTCTTTTGATACGCCTTTGGTACAGATTTTCAATCTTTCTGAACAACGCCATCAAACTATCAAATGTCTCATCTTTCGTCTTCAGAAATGAAACCCATGAAAACCTTGAGTAGTCATCTGTTACTACCAGACAGTAGTAATCACCAGTGATGCTTTTTACGTTCACTGGACCAAAAAGATCCATATGAAGTCTTTCTAAAGGTTTTGAGACTGAGTTGAGTTTCTTTTGAGGATGTGATTTCTTTTTCTGCTTGCCTTTGATGCAGCTAATGCACTCCCCCTCAAGATGAAAACCTTTGACATGAACACCAATAACTAAATCATTGTGCACCAAGTGATTCATTTTTCTAAGATGTATATGGCCCATCTTCCGGTGCCACAACTGCGATTCTTTCTCTGTTGCTCTAGACACAAAACAATGAGCCTGACCCGTGGTTGTAGTAGCTACACTCATGTCCAACACGTACAGATCATTGACTCTAGGTGCCCTCATGATAATCCATTCTTCAGGGATAACAAATCATGGCTTCAAGATCAAACATTCTTTATCAGTAAAGTGAGTAGTATACATCTTGTCACAAATCTGTGAGATACTCAGCAGATTATTCTCCAGCTCAGCAATGTAGTTAACTCTTTCAAACTTAACAATCCCATTTGATAACGTTCCTTCTCCCACTATTCTACCACCTTGATTGCCTGCAAATCCCACGTAACCTCCATTAAAATTTCTAACATCATACAGCAATGCAGTCTTCCCTGTCATATGTCGAGACGCTCCACTATCCATAATCCATCGTGAAACAGCTCTCAGAAGTTCCTGCACATAAATTGATTTAAAAACTCATTTCAATAAAGATGCCGATTCATGCTTCACAATTACCAACTAGGAAGCTCCGGCAAGTCCAAAATTTTTAATGAGATTTTGATGCTACCCAAGCCTCTTTCGACTCAGGTAACTGGACTTTTATGTGAGATTTTGTAGTGTAAAGTGGCGGAAAATTTTTATCATTCATTTTCAAATTTCCTCAGATCCAACCTCAACCTTTTTGTATAAGAAACTCATCTATCTTAAGTTGACCGGTTGGTTGATTTTTCTTTTGAACATTCTTCTTCTCTGGTGGAGTAGAAGATTGTTTCTCCAACTTTTCATAATAATCCAAAGGAACATCCATCTTTACCGGTGTGGTAGAAGACGATTGTTTTTCCGACTCTGAAACCTTTGGTTTTTCAACAACTTTTGGCTTCCATGTTTATTGAGATGATGCAACTCTTTTGTAAAATTTGTCATTTTTAGTTACCACATTCTTAACAGGTTCAATTTTGACTTTTGTTTTCTCATTTTTCAAAATTTTCTCAACAACCATTGGAGCTTTGCCTTTTGAATCAACCTTCTTCTTTTGATTCTCAACAACTTCAGTCTTAGGCTTGAAGTTGGTGCAATTTCTTGCAATGTGACCAACTTTGTTACGTCTAAAGCATGTACGAGTATCAACTACCCGACTTATGCCTTCAGACTGAGGTTGTGAAGCCCTCTCCTCAAAGAACTCTTCATTTGATTTTGAAAAAATCTTTTTCTCTTCATCAGAAAGTGAACTCGAACTGTTTACAAACACTTTCTTCTCAGCAAACTTTTTGTTCTGAAAATTCTTTCTTTGATAATTCTTACCACCCTGATAACCACCCGACCATTGTTTCGATTGTTGTTATAAAAACGTGGTGGAACAACAGGTTTCTTGTAGTAAGCTTTATCTTTCTTAAAATTCATTTGCCTTTTTGTTTGTTTTAAACTTTTTACTTCAGACAAATCGATTTCAACCATTTTGAAGATGGATTGCCAGATAATATTGATGTCACATTCACATCGTCTGATACTGATCATGAGTCCGAGTTAATTAAGAAAGTGGTCGATCAGGTGTTGGATAAAGATGAAACGGAGGAGTCAAAGTCAGAGTCAAAGTCTGAATCTGAGACTTCAAGTCCAACAGACAAAAAGAGCAAAAGGGTTTACAATAAAGATTTTCTAATGTCACAAAATAATTTGTATGACGAAACGTTCAAAGTAGCATATACTTTGAATGATTCTGACAAATTATATTCTGATGAAGAATTTCTAATAAGAGGTGTTAAAACTGAAATGATTAAAAAGGTTTTCAAATTAACATAAATTAATATTTCTGAAATAAAAGATGTAAATCTTACTGAAAAATCTAAAAAATACACCTCAAGAGTTCAACAAAGGTTAAACAAGAAAAAGGGTTACAGTTCTGGTTCTGGTTACCAAAAGAAACCAAACCATAATAGTAATTTCAAAAAGAAAGGTTTAGGTTTTATTCCACCAGAAAGTCATAAAAATGAGAAAATTAATAAACCAAAAACTGTATTTGTTTCAGGAGCAAGTTCGGAAGAAGAAGAAAAGAGCTCATTCTGGAAGCAATCAAACAAAAAATTCCTTGCTAAGAAGCAAGAAGGAATGAAGAATGATGCTTTTTAGAAAAAGGAGACAAAAACCTGTTATCAATGCAAAGTAGTTGGTCACATTGCCTTGAACTGTCCAAAGGCAACCAACACAAAACAGAGAGTCTCTGAAAAACTGAAAGAAAAAATGGTTGATAATGAACCACCAACCGAAAAATTTATAGTGTTCAAAAATTCAAAATTTGAAGTTGGTGAAAGTTCAAAAAGTTTTTACAAAAGAAAAGTGAATCTTAACAACCAAAGGTGGGTTATTAAGAAATCAGATGATTCATCTGGCGATGAATTTGTTTCTTCGGAAGCAAAGGAGCCACTTTCTGCGATGAATCTGACTCGTCTAAGTCAGAGGAGCCACAAGTTGATCTAAAAGAAGAAAATTCAGTTCCACCAATGGATGATGTCAACTTTCCACCATTGCGGACTGAAAATTTTAAACAAAAAGTTGGAAAAGTAGAGATTTCGGATCAATTCTATTCTGAAAAAAAAGAATTTGATGTCGAAAAAGCCTTTAACCCTAAAGTTCTAAATATTTTTGGAAAAATGGTTGACGGGAAGGTCAAATGGGTAAAGGAATACTATGAAAAGAAGATGAAAGGAAAGAAACCGAGAAATGATGACTCGGAATCTCCCAAGGACCGTCAGGCTTGGGAGAATCTCTATAACTGAAAAACCTGACTTGCCGGAGCTCCCAAGTTGGTAATCGTGGAGCATGAATCGACATCTTTCTCAAAATTGAAAACTGTCATATTTCAACTTACAAGTGGTATGGTTGATTAGAACCTACAAGTGATTTTTCAAGGTCATTAAGTTGAACTTGATTTATCTTTTATACAAAGTGGTTGAAAGAAAAAAATGATGAATTAAACCCCTATCCTACAAGTGGTATGTGAAATCAACAAAACTAATTTTCCGAAAAAACCATTTTGATTAAAACAAACTTAAGTGTTTTGAAATCATAATGGGAAAATAGTTTGTTGTCAGGGGGAGTTCTGATTGTTTATGCCAAAAGAATGGAGAATTGTTGCAATTCACATCGGTTTGTCAAATTTTCTTTAAATGGTTTTGAATTTTAGGGGGAGTAAGAAATTTCAGAAAATCCAAAAACATTAGAAAATTTGAAAAATCCAAAAACATGATAAAATCTAAAATCCAAAAACATTGAAAAATAAAAAATGAGTTTTGTTGTGAAAAAGAGGAAATGATAGTACATTAGTGGACTATCATAGCACGCTAAAGAATTGGAAAGTCAAATGTGATAAACGATCTCACTGATGATGTGCCAGTAGGTTTTTGCACATTTAGTAGATTGTTTTTCGAGATATAAACCTAAATATCATTACTTACTTAATTCGTGGGGAACATCTCTCGGATATATAGGTAACCCCTGAAATCTTGTTTGAAGGGCTTTTTATTTCTGACATACTAGGTCTTTGTGCGTGATGATATCTGGGGTATTATACCGGGACTTCTGATTTTGCGGAAGCAATAGCCTAGTCCTCGTATAATACTTTGCACTGCTTTAAATCATAAAGCCCACCCTCAGCATAAAAAATGATGAAACATTGAAAAATGCTAATCATGTGCTGTTGATGAAAAGATCCCCAAACAAGACACACCTAGAAGACGAGCCATCATCTCTCTGATTGAACGGAAGTTCTAGCCTGAGCTCTCATGGTCTCGCATTACCCGTTTACAGATATCATTAGTATACATTCACCTGTAAGACTGAATATAGAAGTCTGGATACGAGAGTATATTCTGAGGTGGGACACGCGAATAAGTTTAAATCAATTAAAACACTAATCTCGTATCTCGAAACAATTGAACTTTGTGTGAAAATTTAAATGGATCAGTATACTGACAATCTAAGTGAATCGTTTAGAACTTAAAGTCTAAAAAGGTCAACGGTGTTAGTGATTTGTCTCAAAAAATGATATGATCCTCTTACACAAACCCACAAAAATATTGTCTGTAAATATTTCTTTACTGTTTTTCATTTAAAACAAAAATCCAAAAAGAATGTGTTTTAGCATAAAAATTTGAAAAAATTCAAAAAGATTTTACTTTATCTTATTTTCGACAACTGATGTTGAAAAGCTGATTTTCAAAATTCCGAGTGCTAAACATGATGAATAATGGTTTGGGAGAGTTTGTTTGAGAGTGTGTTTGAGATAATTTGAGAAATGTCATAATCTAACAAGTGATGTTTTGAAATTAATCTAACAAGTGGTTAAACAGAGATTAAAATTGTTATAAAAATCTTATGTTTTGGTAGAGTTTGTGCAAGTAAACAGCTATGCAAAAGCCAGGTTTCGACTCCTGAGGATATGCAGACTCGAGCCAGGTTCCAGATCCTGTGGCTACGGAGAGCCAGGCAACGGTCCTGAACCTTTGAAAGCTGCAAAGCGTGAGCAGAGTTTGAGCCAGGATTCGATTCTAGAATGAGAGCTATTCCAGACTGTGATCCCAGCTTATCGAAAGGGGGAGTCTGAAGACATTAAAGCCAGGTTCGAATCTTATCTGCTAATACTGAAGATTTTGGATCAACATCCAAGAGGAAGACTGAAGATGTAAGAGCCAGTTTCTGATCCTGGAACTGTGTTCAAGATAGAAGCTGCTGATGCTGATAAGCGAGAGAAAGAAAGAGATTGAAGGATTCTTACAGTGTCAGATACTTTGGAAAGAGCATGAAGATTGATCAAGACTGTTGGTGCATATGTCTGTCGACTTCGTCTTGTATCGAGTCTTGTAATAGAATTGATAGATTAAGTCACGTAGTTCGAGAAAAAACGGAAAACAGTCATGAACTAGCCAGTCCACACGAACTGACCAGTTCGTGCGAACTGGGTTTACCAGTTCGTGTGAACTGGAGAGTAGTGGTTCGTGCGAACTGGATCTACTATATATAGGTGACTTGTGTCTTTCATTTGGAAGGTTGGTGATTCTGGTAGCGAAGCTCTGCCGAAGTGTCGAACAAGTTGTAATCAGTTTCAAATCAATCTAATCGACAATTAAAGTGATTCCTAGTGTTAAACAAGCTGCAATGAAGATCGAATCACTGAATTCCGCCTTTGGTTTGATCTAGAACTCTTCTGATCGACTCGTTTAGGTCGAATCTCGATCCTACATGGGGTGCAGAAATTTTTAGGGGTCGTTTGGCTATTACTGTATTATAATTTTTTCAGTGCGGTTCGAGTCGGGTCAGGTCGGTCAAGTCAGCACATTCGGAAGTTTATAAATTATAAGGTCCTCTTTAGTATACTCCAACTTTACTATTTAGGAATCGCCCATTATGTGACTCATAAATCTTGTTATAAACCAAATAAAAGCGTTAAAATTTTACCAATTAATATGATTCTCATTCAAATCAATAATCACATTATCACATTTTACTATGGAATTCACATAATCACTTGGAACGTTGGGGTTTTGTATAAAAGCGTTAAAATTTTACCAATTAACATGATTCTCATCTTCTTCAGCGGAAATAGAAAATTGAAATTTTAATACAAAGGGTTGCAATAGAATTTTTTTAATCTTCATTTGCGTACATTAATAAGAATCTCTACCGACTAATATACATAAAATAAGAAAGAAATAAGAAGGATACAACACTTTATTTATTTTTAATGCCAGAGTAAAAACCTTCAAATGGAGGGTCATAAGGTATATTTATATAAAAAATAGTAAATTATAGAGTTAAATGCTTGGTTGGTCCCTGTGGTTTTCAAAAATTGCAGACTTGGTCCCAATGGTTTACTAATTACATGCGTGGTCCCTGTGGTTTTCAAAAATGCACTCGGTTGGTCCCCAGCCCTAACATCAGTTAAATTTCTCAGTTAACTATGTGTGAAATGACTATATTACCCCTGAAAGCCCAATCATCTTCTTCAACCTCTAAACCACCACAGTCACCATCTGAACCATCTCTGACCAAACCAGCCTGCAGCCGCCAACAGCTACCATCTCTGAACCACCACAGTCACCATCTAAACCACCACCATCATCATCTTTCTCCGCCGTCAATGCATCTATCGTTGCCACCACCGTCATCAACAACCATCATCAAAACCCAACAACCATTCATCACCATCATCATCTTCATCAACCCACCACCACCACCTCCATACACAACCACAATCCACCCCACCATACAACAACAAACAAACACAACCACAATCCACCCCACCATACAAACCGACTGCTTCAAACTAACAACAAACACAACCACAATCCACCCCACCATACAAACCGCCCAATAATCATTCATCCCAAGAATCAACCCCCACGAGATCGAATACCCAACAATAATCCCCGACAAATGCCTCAAAAAACTCGCTTGCGGCACAATAATCGATGTAAAACGCACCTGATCTGGGAATTGGAGTGATTGATAAAACGCACCTGATCTGGGTTAAACCACCAATGATTTGTGCATCCAAACCCTAGATCTGGGTTAAACCACCGCCTGTGCCTCCACCGCCGCCGCCGTGAGCGACGGCGCTACCTCCGTTCCACCATCTTCTCCGATCTCTTCTTTCTCTTGTCGTCTCTCTCCTCTATCTTCGCTTCTGATCTCCGTCGCCGGAAAAGAACGAGAGACAGAGATGGGGTGTGGGTTTGTGATGAAGATGATGATAGTGATGAAGATGACTTGGTGATGAAGATGACTTGGTGATGAAGATGATGAAGATGACCTGGTGATGAAGATGATGATGGGTTTATATACTGTTTTTTAATTTTTTAATTCTTAGTTTTAGGTTTTTAATTGTTCAAGGGTAATGTAGTCATTTCACACATAGTTAACTAAGAAATTTAACTGATGTTAGGGCTGGGGACCAACCGAGTGCATTTTTGAAAACCACAGGGACCACGCGTGTAATTAGTAAACCATTGGGACCAAGTCTGCAATTTTTGAAAACCAGAGGGACCAACCAAACATTTAACTCTAAATTATAACTAAATAAATAAAATAATAGAGTAAATACATAAATTAAATAAAAGTCAAACTAATTTAAACAGACTAATACATTACAAATAAAAGAGACGTAAGGTAAAGTAAGATAAAATAATTACTTTTTAAGTTTTTTCTTTTTATCATATTATTAAAAGGGGCTAGAGTGAAGTGACAGAGGAAACAAAAAGGTGTGCAGTAATTTTAGTCTAGTCCCTAGACCTAGGTAACCTATAATGTTCATCTTCTTCCTCTTATGTCTTCAAAATTGACTCTGCAAGAACCTCACTCACCGGAAAAATAAAATCCGGTGATTACTTTTCTTTCTTTAAATATTATTTTCTCAATTCTTTCTTATTCTAAAGTTCAAGGGGGCGATTCCAAAATCTTATGGGGTGCGTTTGAGATTTTAATGTGTAAATAACACTAAAAATATTTTTTTAAGAGGTGCGCCCGCCCACCCACCGGCAACAGTAGGTCCGCCCCCTGGGTCAAACTATACTTTAGTATGTACATGTGCAATAATATAGAACATGCTTAGCAAACAAGTTCATAATAAATGCATAAGTCAATTATAAGTATACCTTTTATACTTCTAATATACTCAAATAGATGCACATAACCAACTATAAGCGACCATACGTGTTTTAGTCGTCCACGTTGAGATATTCCATCTTGATGGTTTTAGAAAAAACTTATTTTTTGTCAGTAACTTTTCATGATGCTACTGTAATCGACCATTTTGACCCATTTACAACCTGAACTGGTTCAACATGTTCGAAGATGGATTGTAAACGACTCAACTAGCTTTCCAAAGCAAAAAGAATCACCTTAATCAGATGTTTCTATGATTTTTCAAAAATCAGGACAACACCTAAAATGGTTCCAAACAGCATGCTGAGAAAACTGCATAGCTGCTGTAAATCATAGATTTTGACCCGTTTAACATCCGAACCAGGTATTCATGTTCAAAGATGGTTTTTTCTATGCTCGGAGGGCTTTCCGAGCATATAAGACTCTTCTTCACTGGAATTTTTTGTGATTTTATATGATTTTTACAAAATCTGGATAGCAACTTATTTTTGTGCAGCAACTTCTCACTTAGCTACTGAAATCGACAGTTTTGACCCGTTTAACCTTCAATTTAGTTACGTATACTTAAAGCGAGTTAAAGTATACCTAAAACCTTTCCAACCAACTATAACACACCCACATTAGATGATTACGTCATTTTATACAATTGTTATAAAACAGGCCTGTAACCAATTTCGATTCAAACATAAGACTAGAATTTCTAACTTCCACATTCTTTTAAGCATTTACACAAACACTTGGTGGGTATCATTTTTCTAAGGCTAATTTCATAGCTAAAGCGCCTAAACACTTAGCCATTTTTTTATGTTTCAACATCCCAACATATTAACTAGCACTAGCTTATCAACTACACATTCAATCATGCATATACATCATTCTAATCAACATTAGATTGTGGGTTTCACCTTAGGGTCAAACCCCACTTTTCACATTCATGATCATTTATCTATGAATCATTTAATTGCATAATTAAACATCGATTTTACACAAAGGAGGTTCCTTATCACAAAGGTGACCCTTATAAAACTCCAATTTCTATGAAACAACTAAAACCCGTTTGTTTCACCTTTTACATAACTTAGAAACTTCAACAAAAATGGAAATCAAGGGTTACCTCTTGGTTTATTGTACCTAGATGACAAATTTCAGCTTCATGCATGAATTTAGAGCTTCAATTCCATGGATTTGAGCCTCTCCTTGTGGATTCTGGTTGGAGTCTCCTTGAGAGCTCATGTATGTCGACACACACTTCAAGTGTGTGTTGACCAACCCTTTTCTCCACCTTATACCCACTAGTTTAGCCTCTACACAAGTTCCGCCCATCACTTTTAAGTCAATTATTTAACTTAGTTAACATAAAAACCTAACCTTGTTAAGTTTTTTTTATTATATTTCTTTTTTTTCAATTCTCTAACTTTATTAACGGGGTTAGTTATTTACAGAATACAAATCCCCTATTTTATCATCTAGTCTCATTTTATGTAAGGACCTGCACGAAAACACCCTAAAACACTCCGTAAGTGAAAACCCGAACCCCCAAAACCCTAATTTTGATGAAAAATCAAGAAAAACAAATTTTATTAATCGGTCGCGGCCCGCGAAGGAATTAAGGTGGGTCTACGCGGGGCGCGACAGCTCTGCAATCTCCGGATAACGATCAAGGCCACGTGTCGCACACGTGGCAGGCCTAGGGTGTGACACGGCAGCCCTAGCTGTAGCTAGGGTGGCCCTCGCGGGCCGCGAAGGATCTCCCTTCAAGCTTACGCGGGCCGCGAGGAACTCAAAATTCAGCTATAAATAGAACGTTGCATGGGCGGTCTTCTGTGTTCGCAAATTTCATCAAAAATCCCTGTAATCTGCTCAAATTACACGTCCAGAGTAGTGAAACGCTGCTACGATAACGAGGTAATAACTCGATCGCTGCTACGATACAATGTCCGATCCATTAAAACCGATCTGATGGATGTTTAAGTGCTGCCTGAATACGGGCAATACTTTGTCATTCATCGTGAGGGTTTCGATCTCATGAGTTATCGTAAATGTTGTATTAAGTTACTAACCTAGTTTCGTTTGCATTATTTAACTAGGTTACCAGGCTTATTCAGTAGGCAGACTCTGTCCATTTAAACTTGCAATGTGAGTCATTCTCTTTTTACCAAATTGTTTTCAAAACTCTACTTATTTTTCAAAGTTATAATTACAGGGATTAAGTCTTTGTAATCTTCAATTACTGCCGGTATGTGGGGTTTTGTATACACTACTTGATAACCTTCACCATTGGACAACGGGTTAGCCAATGGGTGATATGACCATAGTAACAGATTTAGTCGAGTGACAAATACCGATTTTGGGTAATTGGTTGATATATAAACATTGTAATCGCTCTTAATACTGTAAATTATAACAATGTGTCGTTTTGTACAAATTGAATGACTCGCCAGTATTTTTCGCTGATCAAATCTTTTTAAAACATGTTTCAGGTGATTTACTGTGAACAAGAAAAAGTATCGCGTAGCACTCCAGCTTGAATGAAGTGGCTCAGTAAATAAATAAACATGTTTTTGTAATCAGGGGATTTCCCAGTGAAATTCCTTTATTGTAAATTACGGGGTTTGTCCCGAAACTTGAAATAAAATAATTCAGTGTTTTCAGTTTAAAACGATCCTGTTAAAATTTCCGCTGCCAATTAAACATTAATACCACGGGTTTCTGTCCCACGGCTTCTGAACCGGGTAAACCGGGTCGGGGGCCGTGACAGAAAAAATGTGGTATTAGAGCCACTGATTTAAGCCAATTAAGTATTTGAAAAATACTTAAGTTTTCCATTTGCCATTTTGTGATTCTTTGAAAATTAAATTTACAAAAAAATAAAATTTTAATTTGGATTTTTGTGTGTTTCCTTATGTGTGACTAATAGCATGAATGAACTATCGGAAGCCCTCCAAAATTTTACAACCCATACTATCGATATGGAGATTTCGGGAACCAAGTCCGGTTATCAGGCTGACACCGAGGAGCCAATGGTGTTTCAGTCCCATGAGAAACCTAAACCTAAAAAGAGGAGAAGATTTCTAGACTGGAAACGAGGACGAAAGAAGAAACCCGCTGCCCAAAGGGTGAAAAAGACGGTGGATCCAAAAGGAAAGGGGAAAGAAGTAGGAGAATGCTCTGGTCAAGCCTAGGAACTGCCACACTGGGAAGAACTCGATAGAAAACTGGCAAATTGTGATCTCCTTGGACCCGCTAATGAAACCCTCCTAAATTTTCCCGCTCAATCAGAACTTCCTATCAATCTAGAACCTGCCATTCCGGACCCAATTGTTAACCCTCAACCTCTTTCGGGCCAAATGGAAGAATGGTGGACCAGTGACTGGCACTTCCAGAACATAATGAATAATCCAAATCCTTACTACCCGCAGTATGACCCACCCCTGTTACTTTCCCACCTATGAACTCGGAGAACGTGGCGGAATTACGCCGATATGGTGAAGAACTGGTGGATATGGGGACCCGGATCCGGACTGTGGGGGAGAATATTACCTGGAAGTATGATGAGAGGGAGTTCCACTACTGAAGACGGCGGATAACAGTAGTTAAATATATTGTATAATAATATTATGTGAAAAAAATATAAAATATAATAATAATAAATAAACTATATATATATATATATATATATTGTATAATATCACCAAATAAAGTATCTGTAAATACCAAGTTTGTATGGATGCATAATATATATAAAAATATAAATGTCGCAATGTCGATGATTTTGGTTACGTGTCCTGACTTAATTGCGTTGTGATTGCATTATTGTGTTTAATTGCTATCCATTTTGTGACAATAATTTATATATATATTGTTAATGATTCAGATGGAAAACGCAGTAAACCAACCGGCAAATGAAGTTAACCAATCGGAGCCAAATAATGAAGATCATTTTCTCAATAGACAGGATATAGAAAATATAGTTGCTCAGGGAATAGCTAATGCTATCCCGACAATCGTCGCAGCCGTTAGAAATCCCGTTGAGCCTTCCCAAGCTAACTGTAGGATTGATATACGACCTGAATGAGTCGTTCAGAGTCAAATCTAAGCTGTTAGAGGGGCGGAAACAGTCTAACAACTAAGAATCGGTGATAGAATGGAGTAGAAACAGAGATTTATACTTAAAACAGGTTTTTCATTGATTTTCAACTTGAATACACGGTGAGAAACTGGAAGCACTTCGTTACACGTTCTCTAATTTCATACCAAATGAAAAACCAAACTGCCCTATATATAGGCAGATGATTTCGCACGAAATGGCAACATGCCATTTTGTACGAAATAGCAAAATCTCATTTCGTACGAAATGGCCAAGTACCATTCCGTGCGAAATGACTTTCAAACACACATAAAGTTACATTTAGACACTTTTAACCCTATAACAAGCTACCGACATGATCTAGACTGTTGACGTAGGCGATAGACATCGTGCACTAACAAACTCCCCCTTGGATATTGCTGGAGTCTTCAGTCAGGTAGTCGTCAGCACTTTCTTCACAGGGACTTGAACTTTTCCTCCCTTGGCTTAGGCTTCCTCTGTAGCAACTTCCTAAGCTTTTCATTCTCTTCGACCGCTCACTTTTCCTCTGCAGCCATTCTTTGCATAACAGTATGCCTTAGCATCTTATCTTTTTCTTCACGAGCTTTCCTTTCTTTCTCAGCTTTTAGAGCTTCTTCTTTATCAATCTTTCTCCACTTTGATGACCATGCATTTTCAGAGTTAATTCTATTCTGAAAGCAGATAGTTACTACCTTCTGAAACTGCATTGCCTGGTCTCTGTCTTCAGCTTTAAATCCAATCTTGTTCATAAACAAACATTCTATATCTTTTGCTGTGCAGTTTACCAACCACAATGGGTCATACACAAAGATGTGTCTAACTTCATTTCCACTTTGTAGGTGATCACAGCTTCAGTTGACAAACAGCTGTATACCCAACATAAAAACCCTGTGTGAAAATCTTGCTCCATTTTCGGCACTGGAATGTTCTTTATCACTCTTGGCTTCTTTATCTGTAAGATAGTCTCTTTAGCACCTGTTTCTGGATCCACTCTCTTTGGATAGTGAGGTTTCAAGTGTTTGAAGTCTTTGAAAGCTTCATACTTCATTAAACCCCAAATAGGTACATCATGTTTTCTGATAGGATAATTCAACGTTCTGACCTTTGGCAACTCTTCAACATCCCACCAGGGCAAAGACATGATATCTTGAATATACTCAAAATACTACACGCTAAACTCTCTTCGGATAGCATAAGCATTAACCTGCGGCAAATAACCCCAGCTGATAATATCACCAAGAGAAACTTCTCTATCTCTTTTGTAAAACTTCAGCGGTCGTTTGAATTTTCTTTCAGTACTTTTTCTAAACCATTTCTTCCTTTCTTCTCGACGTTCATCTTTCGTCGTCCCATCAAAATTCTTATTCTTTAAACATGCTTCAACTTTCCTTCTCAACTCATCAATATTTTCTTGACTGAAAAATTCAACCAGTGTTGGAAAGTTTGAAGTATCAACATTCGCAGACGATTCTTCATCACTGCAATCTTCAACCTCAACCCTATCGTAGTTATCAGCTTCCTCCACATACTTATACTGATACTCAGACTGCTGATTGATATCGAAATCGTTCAATTCATCTTCGAAATCAAACTTAAACTCATTCTCATCAATGTGCGTCAACTTGAGGATCTCAGCAAGAGTATAAGAATGTCTGAATTCCCCTTCTTCTACATCTGGTTCAAGACGCAGAATCAATTTTTCATATGTATCAACATTCTGATCATCAACATGCTCCCCCTCACCATCAGCATTATCTGGTTCTTCATTAGCATCGTCGTGAAGATAATCATCGACATTCTCTTCATTAGACGTTTCAGTAACTTTGATGCCTAAACTACCTTGATCGTCGCCATCATCACCATCATCATCATCATGACTACTTGTAGAAAATACATCATCTGCGTCATCT